>JAVTVY010012147.1:0-52640 GCA_036873755.1 Hanleya hanleyi | reverse complement strand
CTGGTGGCGACACATGGTGGAAAAATCTGAAATTTGTTTCTGGCAATAATTTGATAACTGCTCATCGGATTCTTCTCAAATTTGGTATTCATATGCCATAAGATGTCACTTGGGATTGTGTTTCGCACACTTGTGCATACAAATCTAAATTTGGTTTCCGGGCAATAACCCCTTTTCAGATTCTTCCCAAAGTTTGTATGCTGATACACCATGTCATGAGATGATCCTTGGGATTGCATTTCGCCTACTTGTACCTACAGGTGGCGACACCTGGTGGCAAATTTAAAATTTGGTTTCCAGACAATAGGTTGAGGATGCATTCAGCTTTTCGTCAAATTTGGTTTGCAGATAATATGCCTTCTCGGTTACATAATTTCCATGCTTCACTGCATGGAAACTATATTACAGAAGTAAAATAACGTTCAGTCAACTGTTCTGGGTTGATTTTAAAACTTGGGAAGGCAGAAAGACCCTTCCGCATCCAACACCTATGAAGTAGCAGTTGCCTCCCTCATATATATCCCCCCCCCCCCCACCCGATGCTAAAAAATATTGCTGCCATTTCGGCGGGGGACTTAGCATCCTCTGGCTGCTTGTTAACAGTTGGTTTGAACCCCCAGCCACCACAGACGCAGGCTTTCTAAAGTCCATTTCGCTACGGGAAGGGGAGATTGTGCTACATAACTTAGGTTGATCGAAATCAGGCAGCACCAGAATGTAAGCAATTATGTTGGATGTACCACTGAGATACATGTAGGCTTGGAATAATTCATCAGGTCATTGGTTACACGCTTCCCACACATTGTCCCATTGACATACTATGCCACCTTGGCATGTCAGACATTTTGTGTGCGGATCGTACTGGGGTTTGACAAACCACCATAGTGTTAGCCAGAGACTCATCCACTTATCCACTGGACAGGTATATTCCACATTTGGATATGCAGAAATTGGAAAATTCAAAATTCAAGATGGAAGAAAATAGAAAGTGGACAGGTAAAATTTGGCATGAAATTGAATTTTTTGACAGGCAGTTTTTTAATCCTGGCTAACACCCTGCACACCACATGAGATACAGTACATATTTGAGGCCATATCTGTTGATAAATGCAAAGAATATTTAAGAAAAGACTTCTTGAAAATAATCAGCCATCACAACGTAATCCAACACTTGGTTATTCACCGTAATACTTTGGTTTTCATCGAGCCAGATATGACACCATCTCTATCATGCGAGTGAAGAAGGAGAAAGAAGCTAGGGCATGCACAAGACTAAAGGGCGAGATCAGGGGGAATTCAGTTTTCTTCACTAGGGATTCAGTGTGAACACCGATTGCAATAAGTGTTGAAGTGCGGTAAGTTTTCAGAGCAAATAACGTACATATTTCATCAGTTATGATGGCTGCTCCATGACATCTTATACATGTATCATATCAATGAAACAAATCACCAAAACTGGATTATCTATAACCAGATTCAATCAACAGTTCCAACTGATATTCCCCGCATCTAATATTCTAGTACGGTCATGAGTTTGTATATTATTACAATGTAAGCCGTCCTTTTATTTACAGGAGAGAACTCACACTAGATTACTACTCATTCTGGATTATGAATGAGAATTTAATTAAATTGCAGAGATATTTATGTCTCAGATGCTACACAGATTACATACAATTAGTCCTGTGTTAGGATTGGTGAAGGAAGTGTTATGTGATGGCTGCAGTTGAGCATCAAATAAGTGTGTAAGCCTTCACAATATATGAGGACATGGGGTGGGGTGAGCTTAGTTCGGAAGTTGAAGGTTGGGCCCCAGTTTCCTGGGGATGAGAGTTAATGGATGTGTTCCATAAGTGTACAATGATGTAATGATGCTTTAAACTAGCCATCATGAGTGTCTATGTCAATGGGAAATGTGGAATTGAGACACACTGTTCACAAATCCTAGCTAAAAGCTTGTCCCAAGGGGGAATTGAATGTGTCCAGGGATTCATTGACGTCCGTTTTTACTACCGTTAAACGGTAGAAAAAAAATGTCAAAAACTGAATATAGACAGCAAAAAACTCAAAAGTGTACGTTTTGGACAAGAAATACTCAATGTTTTTGACGAAAACTCAATACTCGAAATGGTGCAAATTATTTCAGTGATGTGAAAATCATCGCCGATCCTTCGACAATTTGCGAGTTCTGCGAAACGTACACAAACGGAAGTGGCGGTTTTCACATGTTTTGCTGACGTAATGCGCTAACTAAACCTCGGAGACCTTTGCTCGATTATTTTTTGGGAGCCTCGAATACTCTCTGTAATGGTTCCCGACTGGCGCCGAAGGTATATTCTCCTTCGCTCGGCTGCTGATGCACAGCTACCTACGTTAAACCCAACAGACGAAAACAGTCTATATGAAGGAATTGAATGCTAGCTGGCGGTCTGCAGACGAAAAGTACACGAGGGTGAAAACGAAACCTGGGACATTTTGGATATCATTTAGCAGATGAATTTGATTCGGATTCGTTCATAATTAGAATGACAAACAATTTTCCCTAAGACAGAACACCGGGCAAAGTAGAATCAAGCGGTAGGAAATTTATGAAAATAAAATTGGATCGTTTCTGCAGAGACATTGCGTGTATGATACCCGTCATGAACAACAACAACAACAACGCGGTCTAGCACTTTAAGTTTAGAACATGCATTTCTTCAGAAGTCGGTTTATTTGAGGTCTAGATTTTAACTTTAACGGCATTGCATTTCTTGTTTATGTCCGTGACTCTTGAATTTTTGTTGGTAATTTTTATCTTTCACTGTAAAAACCATCATGGTATAAAATGAGAAAATGTGGTACAAAAATATCTGGAATTTCCTTACTTTTTTTAATGTTTTTGCGTATCTCATATAAATCCATAGCCTAGTCTTTATATAAAGGTTCATTAATAACAATTGTTGATTTACTGCTTGTCAGGGAATGCAGCAGGTGGCCAGATTTTTATTTATTTTTTTTATTTTTTTTTATGATTATTATTTTTTTTTGCAATGCGGAAAATTTCAATATTTGTTTCATATGCAATACAAAGATACAAATGAAATAAAATTAAGAGTATATACTTACCACTTACCAAACATGATTAGGTTGAATACTGCTCATCAATGGAGATAATCACTCGCCTGAACTAATTTGTGCTATTATATGTGTGCTAACCACCCTCCTCAGAATAAATGAGGCGATTTCAATTTTTCCCATTGAGAAGTTTACATCTAGTTGTGCAGTAACTAGCACTAGTGAAAATGGCAACTGGTCACGAAATGCTTGGTTCCGCAAATTTGGATTCTTTGGATTCTCGCAAACTAAGCCACTAAGAATCCAACTGGATTCTCGCAAAATTTTGCGAAATTCTACCCCTGCAGTTCCTTTGTTCTGAAGTTAGACGGTACCATGCGATGGACGTAAAGTAGAAGTCTGAGTTCAAGACATCATTCTGCTTGACAGCTGCTACATCTTACGTGAAACTCCGCTGATGATGTAAGGATTTTATAGCGTCTCTTGCAAGCGTTATATGATAATTCTCTTTGAATGTTTATGATAGTTTGTGATCTCTTACCGCTGTTGGTGTTGCTACAAACACGAGGTCCAAAAAAATGAAATCTATTAAAATAAGTGAGCAAGTTACAATACAGAACATGTGTTTTTTTGTCATTCAGATGACCATTATCCAAATCACATTAGATAGCTCACCTTAGTACTACAGAAACTATTTGTTCATATCTTAATTGGTAGGGTGGTAAAAACATTCAAAAACTCAATATCAACTTGTGGGTGGGCCGTAAAAACTTGGAAAAACTCAATTTGAGCATAAAAAGAACTCAATATTTTATAGTGGGTAGTAAAAATTTGGACTTCTATGAATCCCTGTGTGTCCCATAAGTATGTTTAGTAAGCCTAGAAAATTTTAGCCCATCCAGAGGGAAAATAGTTCTAATCAGGAATACTTTAACCAGATAAACTTCAACCATGTAGACAAGAGATCATCAGGCAGACATAGCCTCAGAGGATGCCTAACATAGGCTGAAGTAAGTGAGCCAAAAATAGTAGCATATTGGGACAATGCACTCTGGACAAAATAATTGGATTTGGGAATGTTGATATTTGGATGTGAAAAGATGACTGGGCTGATGATGACATTACTCTTACAACTAGAGGTTCCGCTTTGACCCTTGAGTGGCTAGAAATTTGTGGTTCATTGTATTTTTGATCATCTGACACCACCTGTTTCTTCCAAAGTGTTATGTTAACGTCATTATATGGATATTTTCCATTTGGTTGTCATGGAAACCAAAAAAGCATCAAAATGTACCCAGTTGTGCATTGATACACAACAATGTGGTACACCAAAATTGAAATCTCCAGCTGCAACGGTTCGACTTCTAGAGCGCCAAAATAATTATGTGGATATTTTCCATTAAGTTGCCATGGGAACCACAAAAAACATCAAAATGTACTCAATTTGAATGGGCTTGTACTTTGTCACACAGCAATGTTGCATACCAAATTTGAAATCTCTAGCTGCAATGGTCCGGCTTGTAGAACTTTAACATCGTTACATGGATATTTTCTGTCTTGCTGCCATGGAAACCACAAAAACCATCGAAATGTACCCAATTTCAATATGCTTGTGCTTTGACACACAGCATTGCTGCATACCAAATTTGAAGTCCCCAGTTTCAACAGTTTGGCTTCTAGATCGTTAACATCGTTCATGGATATTTTCCGTCTTGCTTTCCTGGAAACCACAAAAACCATTGAAATGTATTCAGGTTCAGCTTCTAGAGCATTAACGTCATAACATGGATATTTTCCATCTTGTTGCCATGGAAACCACAAAAACCATCAAAATATATCCAATTTTAATAGGCTTGTGCTTTGCCACACATCAATGCTGTATACCAAATTTGAAGTCTCTAGATGGAACGGTTCAACTTCTTGAGCGTTAACATTGTTTACATGGATATATTCCGTCTTGTTGCCATGGAAACCGCAAAAACCAAAAAAATGTATCCAATTTCAATAGACTTGTGCTTTGCCACACATCAATGCTGTATACCAAATTTGAAGTCTCTAGATGGAATGGTTCAGCTTCTAGAGCATTAACGAATTAGAGCATTAACGAATTCGGACAGACAGACAGAAGAATGGCCAGCCGGACCGAAGGACGGACAAACTGAATCCAGTATACCCCATGTTTCATGTTGTGAAACTGTGAAACTAGGTTTCCATGCATACATGTATTTGTCAATTTGATTGAAACCACATCTGCAATGGTTTCAAGTGGATCTGCTACATTTCATCTCAATGCAAGGCTCGAAATTTGCATTGCACACATACATGTATGCACAAATGAACAAATACATGTATTTTTTTCATGATGCACATACATTTTGATTTTGCAAACAAAGTGTCGGAAAATGGACCAGCGATCATACCTTGAACAATTTGCTAGAAAATGTCCCCCATTCGACAAGAGTAAAATATTACACTAGGGTAAATTTTATTCAAACAGAGCCTGCTTTTCTACAAGCTGTGCATTGAATTACCCCATGGGTATTTTTATTTCAGGCGTCTCCTGCATCAAACGCTCCACACTATTTCATAGTCTGCTTTCACCTCATGGTTGACAATTCCAAACTGTACAAAATGAAGTGAACACAGAGCAACATTCAAGCATTTTGCTGAAGCTGTTTGGCAAATAAATGCACTAAAAACAATGACCCTGCAGAGGAAATGAGAGTCCGGCTGCAGTTGGATCCATAGAGGAGTGCAGACGTTGTTGCAGAAACACGCACGAATCCCGTATCAACAACATCAGACATACCTATGCCTGGCATTATAGGAGAGCCCAAATTCATAAAGTTTACAGATTTCAGTATGAATTTACGCAGTATTTTAAACATAAGGCCCCAAAGGTGCTACAACCCCTCAGCCCCTTAACATCTCATGGCATGGTATATACATACCAAATTTGAAAAGAATCCGATGAAAAGTTCTCAAGTTATTGCCCACAAATGCATATAGGATTTTACCACCAGGTTGGGTCACCTATTGGCGAAAGTGGTTGAAATGCAATCCCAGGCGACATCTCATGGCATTTTATATGCATACCCAATTTAAGAAGAACGGTTCTCAAGTTATTGCCTGGAAACGAATTTCAGGTGGGCGAACAGATGGATCCACTGACGGATGGATGAACAATCGGAATCCAGTATTCTCCTTACTATGTATGGGGTATACATGTATACTGGTAAAGTTGTGATCTGATTGCCCTGGCCTGAAACTAAATGTTGGATGGGGCTTTTGTTCATTCGGCTTTTGTCCATAGTTTTTCCATTAGCTGGGGCTTTTGTGCAAAATCCCAAGGACACGAGGACACATTTTGTTGTTGATGTAATACAATTTCTTGTTGTTGTACATGTGATACAAATCACTTTCGTTTAATATGAAGTTGGATACATGTAGATCAATTTCATGCACACCTTATACATGTACATCTTGAAGTTTCATACATTTATTCAGAAGATATAACGAGTAAACATTTATTCAGTGTATCGTTCAAAAATAAGCCTCTGAATACTAAAAATGTAGGTCTATGAGGTTCACTGTATAGTGGCATGAATGGATACCAAACTACTATTTATAAGTGTTTCCAACACCTAGAAATTTCACAGATTACAACTGAAGCATAATTAAAGCCAAATGAGTAGGCCTAATTGGTAAATGTTAATTCAGAAGCAGGAACAGTTGTACAGATTTAAATTGTAGATATAAATTTGCACTAGATGTACATTTTCCAGTACATTGTACAATTCAGTTCTCTATGAGGCTATCTCTCTTGTCCACCACATGTACCTGCAGAAAAGTTGTTATGGTGCATGTAGATTTATGAGATCAGGTAGAATGCTTGCCACATTCCATGAAAATTTTGAAAGTAGAATGGAAAGAAAACATTTCTGAATACAGGAAAATTATTATGTAAATGATTTGACCACCGCTAGATTTTAGAAACTTACCACAAGACGGCCCATTATACATAATGTTGGAATTAATCCATGATACTGACTGACAGAAAAGTGGACAGACAGACGAGGACCTGACCAACTAAACATATAAAAGGCACATCTATAGATTACATTCTATATTGGACAGAAGTTATGTCAACCTGCCTTCAGTAATTCTCATGATATGTCCGGGAAAACGAGGATGCCCCGAAGGACAGATGGACAGACGGACGGCCAGATGGGTTTACAACAATACCCGAGCCAAATCGGGCTGAGGGGTAAAAAACTACAATGTTTTTTTTTGTGCATGTAGACAAATTACTGTGCATGTGCATGTACATGTCTTTGCCAATGTGACACCCTTCTTATTCAGAGTGTTGTTGTGTGTATTTACGTACCATAAACGTGAATGGCCTGTTCACGGAAATTGGATTTCCCATCAAATGTCTTTACTGTACATCTATAAACACCAGTGTCATTTATTGTGGCATCAGACACGAACATATTGGCGTAGATGAGATCATACTGGTAGTTATCTTGCTGTACAGACACCCGCTTCTGCTTAGTAATCTTGATTCGATCTGAATGCTGTTTAAAACAAATATTAAAGCAATTCATTTATTGAAAAACATAGAAAAAGAAAAACATACATATTTTCATATCAAAGCATACTAATTTACTATGCTTATTGTTTGATTATGTTCCTATTTAGCAAGAATGAAATGTCAGTTCTGCCTCTTCTGTGACAATGTTATCACCTTTATGTGGTTAGTCTTAGTTGACATCAATCTCTTATTTAATGATCTTGTTATATACAAGCAAATACTGGATTAATGGGCCCTCAAGATCTCTGGAAACCCACAGAACTGAACTATGTACATCGTCTAGGATTCCATGCAGACAATGTCAAACATGTGAAGTTTACTGTACATATAAAATGATATTCAGTGAATGTATTTACTAGTTCTCAAAAAGTCTTCAAATCAAGCAGAACAGTGCAACAGTAAACTTTAGTACCGCTTTTAAAATTTCAATTTAGATTCTGTTCTTTATAGAAGTCTAGCTTTTTTGTTATAATTTAACAAGATAGAATAAGATTACAATTGTATGTCTCGTACATTGTATCTCGACAAATTAAACATTCTTCTACATGCCTGCAGGAAGGACTAGTGAAAATAGGGGAAATCAAGATCAAAACAGAAATGTTTGAGGAAAGAAATCAAACTGGCACACACATGAAGATGAGTGAGAAAATTACAACATCAAGAATACATACAATGTAAAGCTGATCATAAGTACAACCACCATAATCACATTCACATACTGTCACATGCAAGGCCACAACAAGTTAATTAATTGGTTCTCAGGCAACACTGCCTTGCTTGAAAATTCACTGCTGGAAAACATTTTATTGACATCTGTCCATTGTAAAACAAAAATGTTTTTTTTTTTTTTTTTTTAAATTTATGTATTTATTTATTTTTGCCTCAGGATGCTCAAACTCAATGTGCTAAAAATCCTGTATCTTAACACAAGTTGATTGGTTGTCAGGCAGCACTGCCTTGCTTGAAAATCTGCTGCCTGAAAACATTTTATTGACATCTGTAAATTGCACCAAAAAAAATGTTTTATTTTTTCTTATTATTATTATTATTATTATTTATATTATTACATCAGGATGCTCAAACTCAATGTGCTTAAACTCCACAAGGCCTGTATCTTTCACTGCAGAATTTATTTTCTTGTACATTGTAAGAAAACATGAACTTGCCTATTGAAACATAATCTTGCCAAAGAATCTGTCCAAACAGAATAAACTAAATTAAATCCAAATAATGAAAAGTTAGGATAAATTTCTTGCCATTCCTCCTCAGTAAGAAAAGAATTTTCTTCTATTCCTAACTGGATAAGTTGGAAAAATTTTCTTCAATTCAAGGATATCACAGAATATATATTCTTCATAGATAGACAAGACAACATCATCTTTCCATGTTATTTTATACTTGTCTCTATTTCTCTTTTTAGTTTGAGATGGGTCATTGCAAAGATTAGCATATTCAAGATAAAATTGTAGTTACAGTTTTTCTTCAGTGAAGTGAAGTAAGGAATAAAAAAAAAATGATGTGGCACGCCGCACCTAAGACTTATGCAGCCTTATGTACATTATGTTTGTATTACTGCAAGCATTTGAATAGAAGATAAGATTTTGAACATTGAGGATCAAGCTTCACTGAGGCACTATCGCCTGTACCAAATAAATTAATAAGTTCCAAACATTCAGAGATGAACCTACAACCAGGGCAAGTATACATGGCAGCTTGTATAGGTTGAGATTATGGACAAAAAGTCGGATATACTAAGTATGAAGCAAGCAAGTTTCAAAGTTGTTCAGAAAGTACTAAGCCCTACCAGAACACAATACATGTTGACAAAAATGCTTAGAACGAGGTAAAGAACTACACCATACAAATCTGTAAGAACCCAAGCATGTTCCATGAAAGTTGTTCATCAAATAGTAACAGGGATAGGGACCAGACAAGTAATTCTTCAACAACTGGATAAATGGCCAGAACTCTGTAGAAGTTCAATGAAACATGCAGGAAAATCTGACAGTGCACATCTGCAAGGTACTAGGCATCTTCCAGGTACGTTTAAAAGTTGTCCATCAAACAAAAGCTGAGATATCATCCACACAAGAAATTGTTGATGGACAGATGACTGTATGATCAGATGTACATGTCTATTAGAAGACCCCACGGCCCAACGGACGAGGGGTAAAAACCTGTCTCCAGCACCACTTTTTGAAAAGTGATTCACTGAGAACAAATTAAATATAGTTTTTGGCCTAAGCTCTGAAAGTCTGAAATTATTGTGCAAGTACAAGCTTATTCTAGGGCAAAGCTCTCAAAAGTTATAGATCACCTAAGATCAGCCAAACAGCTACATAAACACGTAGGCCTACATACATAGGTATGCATGCAAAACAAACCTAGAACAGAAACCAAGAAATCTATGGAGAAAGACTAAAATACATGTAGCCCAACAAGCTCAATACCCCTCGGCTATCAATTATTATCTATATTCAGCAATCATACATTATATAAGATGTATTTTTAGAACTTTGACAACTAGGTTAACAAAATGTGATCTAGTATGGTTGACTGTAGTTCTCTCATATAGAAAAAAAATTGGGCCAGGTCAACTTTTTCCAATGTCTTTAATAATGGATGGGAAAAAGTATGCACTGCATTTCTGGTAGAGTATAACCAAATTCTTAGCTCTAAATATATCCTTCTATATAGCTCATAATAAAATCAAGTAATTTGATCTTGGAAATATAGATCAAAGTCAGTCATCTTCAACAGTTTTCTGGTCTATTCTGACTTAATTGCGTGAGGAACATGAATTCACTCACTCTTAGACTTAACATATACAATTTGAGCTTTAGAAAATAGGTCAAGGTCAGTGATCAATATTCAACAGACTTCAGGTCCAGCTATATATAGTATAAATTTGGACAATGTAGATGAAATATTGTACTGAATAGAATTTGACTTGGATAAAATAGGTCTAGGTCAGTCATCTTTAGTATACCTCTGGATCATTGCCAGATGTATACATAGTATTAATTTGGAAATCCTATATTTCTTCATGTTATATCATAATAAACAGTATATGATCTTAAAAATAGGTCACGGTCAGTCAACTGGGATAGGTCAAGGTCAGTCAACTCGGATACATGTAGGTTTGTAGTCAATCAGCAATTACATATGCAATATGAATTTGGAGGCCCTAACTCTAATCCTTCAATAAATATATAGCAAATACTAGAATTTGACCTTGATAAAATAGGCCAAGGTCAGTTATTTTTAATAGGCTTCTAACCCCTTGCAAGATGCATATGTGGTATGAATTTACAATGCCTGGTTATAATCCTTCTTGAGATATCGTGTCCACAAGTCAGACAGACAGATGAACAGACAGACAGACGACATGCATGAACAATTGATGATCATGAACAACATAAAAATGATTTACCGTTGAGTTTACTGTTAAAATTGTGGTACCATTCTGTTAAAGAATTTATTAAATAAATTTAGAAGACAGCTTTTGAGTTTTTATTGTCACTGATAAAACAAGAGCTCAATATACGCCTGCACAAGACATCATCTCATCTGAGGTATCCTCTAACACACTAAAAATAGACCTAAATTTTGGAACATGCACATCATCTCCCCAAAATGTATCAACGGACACAATTTAAAAAAAAAATTCTATAATTCCCTGATTTTGGGGTGACCATAACCTAAATTTCGGTATGTTACATATCACCTCCCTCTAATGTATCTACATGTACAGACACACACAAAAATGTGATTTTTCCTGATTTTAGGTCCTCCAGTGACACTGACCTAAATTTTCGTATGTAATATATATTTCCTATATCTCTACTTGCACAAACTGATGTGATTTTTTAATAATGATATCCTGATTTTGGGGTCACAGTGTCCTTGGCCTTTGACAATGACCTATATTTTGGTACATGACACATCGTCACTCCTTAATGTATCTAAAGACAATAATCACAGTGACCTTGACTTTTGACCTTGAGCTACAGTTTGGTATGTGACACATATATAATGTATCTACTGACAAAAACAAGTGATTTACAATAGAGCTGAAACGAACAGCGAATTTTGGCATTCGAGGCTTCGGTATTGTTGTTGTTGTTCCGGACATTCCTCCTTTCATGTAGGAGCACCCACTTACAGAGGTATTTATAAGCTTGCAGTAACCCCGCCACTTACTAAGGTGGTCGAGATAGGGTCAGTAGCAGTCAAGGGCCTGTGCTGTGCAGGCTAACTTATTTACAGTGCAGTGACAGCTCCTGACTGTACATATAGACCCATCCCTTTTTCTGACCAGGTGTGTGCGATGTGCTACCATGAGAGAATTTCTATAGCAGTCTCTAATCATGCTAATTGACATTGGGTACTATCAACTTTCCCAGATATCACCGTGGGCGAATCGTTAGCGTAGCAAATATTATCGTCCTAAGTTCCTATTACCCTGGACACTGATCAGCCCAGCCAGTACAGCACCCGGTCACCCATCCAAGTATCCAAGCTGAACGTTGCTTAACTTCGGTGATCTAACGAGAACTGGTGTGCCCAACGCCATACACGGTACCATTGCCTTGTGCAGTACTGCTCGATTAGTATTTGAACATTTGTTTGCAAAGTCTGGAACACAAGGCAGCATAGTAGTCGGTCGACATTGGCGGGTAAACAGTTGATTTAATTACCACAAATTAAAAGATATGTCAATGAAGAGTAACTAATAATAATTATGGTCAACCCAGCCAGTGTTCTTGAGAAAGTAATCAGCAAAATTGATTGCCAGGTGTGAACAACAACAACATTGCATTTTGCAGCAATGGAAAGTAACAAATGCTACGTTAGATCTTATCCTATGGCTCATATACATGTACATGTATTTAACAAGTACAGGCATCTTTATTCTTTTGACATCCTTATTGTGTCGATTGAGCGACCAAATATTCAATTTCAGTCAGGAGAGAGATTGGAGTAAGCCATATAAAAACGTCCAACTTTCGGTTTCTGCTGTGAACCACGTGGAGGGGGAAACTGAATGAAGTCATGTGCCCATTAAGGTACCGTACAAGAATTCCACAGGCATGGCTACAGTAGCATAATCGGGAAGATTGATGATGCTGCTGAAACTTTCAACCAAATCCAATGTTGTGCAGCAATCTGTCAAACATCAGGAAGGTGAAATTCCATCTGGTGGCTACATCCTGAAGCAGTGAATGCTCCTTGATCCCCATCTGTTTCTGACATTTCTTTAATTCATTTGAGGCCAAAGTTGACTTTTTTGAAATGTCCCACAAGATATTGGCTGCCTCCCGCTGCAGTGGACAGTGCCCGAAGTTTGAGGTCAGCTTGTAAGGCAAGTTGAAGTGTATGACCAAAACACTGTACATGAGACCAGCCCAGCGCGTGAAGACTGCAAAAAATATTTGCGGCGTTATCAGAGGATATGGCAACTATTTTATTTTCAGTAATCTGAAACTCACGCAAAACAGATCTGAGGGTATCAACTAATTGTTCACTGGTGTGCCGCTCTTCAAGTTTCTCAGTGTAGAGGACAGAGTGGTGGATATTCCAATCCTTGTTGACGTGGTGGACTGTTGCAGTGTTGTAACTTTGTGTTGAGCAGCTCGTCCACGCATCCGTCATACATTGTCATAATCACGAGTGACAGCTCCTCACCAAGGATTTTATATAGCCCTGCTTTATATTTTGAAAATACAAACTAGTGTAGTTTTTCATTGTTGTTTGAGTCAGTACCTTGTAGAGTGGATCAAGATTCCTGACAAATGCCCGAAACCCTTCCTCCTCCACAATGCTCAGCGACCGTAGATCGTTGGTACAAAACTCGACTAAATTTCAGGTGAGCTGTTGCCACCGTCCACTCGGCATTTGTCACCGGACAGGATCCAGTGTTGACTGACTCTTAGTCCCCTGATCCGGGAGAAATGTTGGATGCAAATGATTAGTTGTCGTAGCACCTGTGTAGGCCAGTCTATTCGCACATAGCTGGAATTCAGCCTTCTTGCAGTCACCGCTCAATTTGAAATGTTTACACACAGCTGATCACCATTTGCTACCATTTTGACAGAGCCCTAGATACGTGTTGCAGTGTTAGGGGTTTGTCTCAAATATGCGAATGTCTTTCTACCATTCGAACATTCGGAATTTTAACATACTGCGAATGTATTAGACTATTCGTTTCAGCTCTAATTATTAACCTTTTGACCATTTGGTATGCACCACATCTTGTATATTGAATCCACTCACAAAAAAATTAGTAATTTTCAATGATTTCCTGATTTATAAGCCATATGACCTCTGAACTCGACCTACATTTGTTATGCGACACATCGTCTCCCCCTAGGTCATCTACTCACCAAAAATTTAAATTGCACATAGAAAACTGTCATTGATCAATGATTTCCTCATTTTTAGGCCACAGTGACCTTTGACAGCTGATCTCGGCCTCAATTTTGGTATGCAACACATTGTCTCCACCTAGCATATCCACGCACAATAAATTACAACTATAGATAGAAAACTGTCACAGATATAGTCTGGACATGAATGGTTCGATGATTTCCTGAGTTTTAGGCCAGTGACCTTCAACCTCAACCTCCATTTTGGTATGCGACACAACTATAGATAGAAAACTGTCCCAGATACAGACCGGACACAAGAGGATGGACAGACGGACGGATAGAAGGACAGAAACCTCCATCAGATAATACGTCCTCCTTTTGAGCGGGCATATAAAAATGCAATCAGAGCATTTAATCAAAATAATAACAATTCCCTATTTCTGATTGAATAAACAGTACAAGAGCGGATGTAGGCTAAGTTTTGGATTGATAAGCAGTGCTTAATTATTATATGTGTATGTATATATTCTGTAGTACCTTCATCCAATGGTCGACTAGGACTTTGATACTGGTATGAAAACACAAGTTATATTTTATACGATACATTTAATTCAGTGGGAACTGCTTGTGAAGGCTGCTCAAATGTATGGGGAAACTTTTGTTAAATAGTTGCTACAAACCATGAATCTGAACAGCTGAAACATTTCTATGTTTTAGGATCTGTGAAACTATTGTTCTTCTGTCACAATTTTGTTCTCTCTCTTGGCCAACATACATTGAGGGAGTAGTCTCCCTTCTACCAAATGTCATGTCATGTACATATCCTATCCATCCTATAAATGGACATTTTGCATCTTGATGGTTGTGACTGAAACACAATCTCAACTGTCAGAGCCTGTATTATGGCAAATAATATAAACATGTACCAGATAACATGGATTGTTTTCTCAAGTTTTTCTGTGGAAACTTTGGCCATCCAAGTATTGACCAACACAAAATGTCTCTAATATGTCCAGATCCCTTCCAGGTCATTCACGCTTAATTCTAAGTTTCAGGATTGGAAAGTTCATCTGAATTTTAGAGGACAATCATCATGTTCATGGATTTTCAGGGCCTGTATATGTGCTGTATTTAGGAATTTCAGGGCCTGTATATGTGCTGTATTTAGGATTTTCAGGGCCTGTATATGTGCTGTATTTAGGATTTTCAGGGCCTGTATATGTGCTGTATTTAGGATTTTCAGGGCCTGTATATGTGCTGTATTTAGCCCAGGTTAATAAGACAGTGCTTTGAACCCACCTCATTAGATGTGTAGGTGAATTTCATGGTCACTGATGTCCCTCTGTCCACTCTGACCTGGCAAGTCAGGTTGAATGGCTTTCCCTCCAAAACATGTTTGTCACTGACTTCTAAACTTGGGTAGGGTACAGCACTGCCACCTGCAGAACAAAAGTTTATATGTGATAGATGTTGATTCATGAATTAACATATACATTTTCCTGGTCTTCAACACCGTTCATTCCATGGACCACATGATTGGTAGAACCATGGATCGGCCCAGTGTCTCAGGATACATTTCAAGGTAAAAACCAAGTTTGTCATGATTGAATAGCTGTGTAGTCCGAACTATTCGGCAGCTGTTTGATTCCAGCTGACTTCATTTTCAATTACGTGTTCAATGGACACTATGACCTATTAGATTTCACGAAGACCTATTAGATTAGATTTCACAATGACCCATAGACCTATTAAATTTCATGACCAAGTGACCTAATAGGTTTTAGTGATTAGATATCACTATGGCCCAGTGAGCTATTAGAAATTACTATGATCCAGTGACCTATTAGATACCACTATGGCCCACAGATCTATTAGATATCACTATGGCCATCCCTATGACCAAGTGACCTATTAGATATTACTATGGCATTGTGACCTATTATATATCCCTACGGTCCAGTGGCCTAGTAGATATCACTATGGCCCAGTGAACTATTAGATATCACTATGGCGCAGTGACCTATTAGATATCACTAAGGTACAGTGACCTATTAGATATCACTACAGCACAGTGACCTATTAGCTATCACTATATGACACAGTGATTTATTAGATATCATTATGGCCCAGTGATTTATAAGATATCCCTGCCATAGTGACCAATCCCCAGGAACCCCACGGTGCAGGACCTACATGTATTAGATATCACTATGGCATTGTGACCTGTTATATATCCCTATGGCCCAGTGACCCAGTAGATATCACTATGGCCCAGTGGCCTATTAGATATCACTATGGCACAGTGACCTATTAGATATCACTAAGTCACAGTGACCTATTAGATATCACTAAGTCACAGTGATCTATTAGATATCCCTATGGCCCAGTAACCTATTAGATATCATTATGGCCCAGTGACCTATTAGATATCACTATGGCTCTGTGACCTATTAGATATCCCTATGGCCCAGTGACCTATTAGATATCACTATGGCTCTGTAACCTATTAGATATCACTATGGCACAGTGACCTATTATATATCACTATGGCCCAGTAACCTATTAGATATCACTATGGCTCTGTGACCTATTAGATATCACTATGGCACAGTGACCTATTATATATCACTATGGCACAGTGACCTATTAGATATCACTAAGTCACAGTGATCTATTAGATATCCCTATGGCCCAGTAACCTATTAGATATCATTATGGCCCAGTGACCTATTAGATATCACTATGGCTCTGTGACCTATTAGATATCACTTTAGTCCAGTGACCGACTAGATTTCATTATGGATCAGTCACCTAATTAGATTTCATGATGACCGAGTGACCTATCAGATTTCTCTTGACCCAGATTTCACTTTTACCCAGTGACCTATCAGATTTCACTATGACCCAGAGACCTTATAGCTCAAATTACTTTTTACTATGGCACAGTGACCTATTACTAGATATCATGATGCCTCAGCGACCTTATACTTTCAATTTGATCAAAGATATATGCAACAATAGGTGAGTACACAAATTCATAGTTTACCACTGATACAAGTTGATGGTCACATGTGTGGCAACATGCAAGTGCTTGCTTAAAATATAAGGATTTTGAATATTGGGGATCGGCTTCGCTGAGGCACTATAGTCTGAACCAAATAAGTTCCAAACATTCTGACATAGGCCTGCAACCAGGACAAGTACATATGGCAGCATGTATAGGTTGAGGATATGGACAATAACTCCAATGTATTAAGTATGAAGCAACTACAAATTTGTTTAAAGTGATCGTAAACCCTCAAGTATAGTTTCCATCAAATGAAAGACCATTGCAAATAGTATAGGAAAATATTTATTGTAATTTTTTACGATTTTATTACACAGAATAAATTGCAAATAAAGCATGGTATTCTATGGTGGTCTGTTGCAATCATATTTAGGTCCAGTGACACTGCCTTAATACATATATTTCAAACTGTGTATGCACTTTCCAATGCTTGATTCAAGCTTAAGGTGTGTATACTTTGAATTTCAACACAGACTCACTGTTCCAATGTGCATGTTTCACCAAAATCTGGGAAATTAAATGCAAGATTCAAATTGACTTGATACTTATGAATTATCATCTCCCAGATTTTGGTGAAACATGCGCATTGGAACAGTGAGTCTGTGTTGCAACTCAAAGTATATACACACCTTAAGGTTATTGTATCGGGTCGAAGCTTCAAAATCATGATTTTAGTTTTTTTGTCTAATACCAGAGTAGACAGTAAAAACCTACAAGTTAGGGGAATAAGAAATTATGAAAATTAGTGCACTAAAAAAAACATGACTTTTTAAAACTCAAGCCATTTGTGGTGCAGTAGGTAAGGCTCAATCATGCCAACTTCGCGCACCCTAACCCTAACCCTATACGGATTACTCATGCTCAAGGTGAAGACCACGGCCAAAGAAATGTTTAACTAATTGGCTCATCTAGCATAACATTATCGAATAGCCATAGGGTTCTTATCCAGTTGCGAACAGGGGATTAGCGTCGCCCAAGCGGTCGAACACAGTGCTGATTGGTTTTTGGCTGTTTTCTCGGTTTAGTTTTGTGCCAAAAAGTGGTTTTTCCCGTTCTAATTTCTCTCCTGTTATTTGATGTACAAACATGAAATTTGGACACAATATTCCAATCATGTAGATCTTCAAAATGTTGCCTCAAATTTTATAAGTTCGGCCCTGTTCATGAATTATTCAGGATTACTGGAGAGGGTTCAAGTTTTTGTAGTTTTTTTCGATCTTTCAACTTTGCACGACGATAAAATAACTTCTAGGCCCTAACTAAAAAAAACTGAGGCAACCTGTTTTTATTCAAATGGTAAACTTCATTATTCCAAAAAAGCAAGTTTGTTTGATAAATACTGAGATAGTTATTAGCGCGTGATTTTGAGGACTATTCTTTTCTAAATGACATCATTTTTCTTTAAATAAATCGATACTTGTAATAAATTCGAGAAAGTTATTTTATTTATCTACATTCCTTGAATCAAGGGCTTTCAGAAAATGTATAGTTTGTATCGATACAAAAAAGCACTGCCCCATAATTGAGCAGAATTGTGATACGTACACGTACGCAACTTGGACCCGATACAGTAACGTTAAGCTTGAATCAAGCATTGGAAAGTGCATACAACCTTTGAAATATATGTATTAATGCAGTGTGACGTCACTGGACCTAAATATGATTGCAACAGACCACCATAGAATACCATGCTTTATTTGCAGTTTACTCTGTGTAATAAAATCGTAAAAAATTACAATAAATATTTTCCCACACTATTTGCAATGGTCTTTCATCTGATGGAGACTTTGCTTGAGGGTTTACGATCACTTTAAGAAGTAGTAAGCCCTACCGCCAAACTAAACTTGTATACAAGTATTTTACTTACGAACGTATCGCATGATGATCATTTTGTTTGTCGTATACTTCTTGTAGTTGGCCACACAGTAAAAGTATCCGTTGAAGAACTTGTTAGGGAAGAGGAGTTGAAAGCCTTTCTCTGGATCATACTGGACATCTTCACCGGTCTTTACAACAATATTTTTGGGTCTTTTTGACTTCAGCAGGACCATCTCAACACCCGGGTGGGTGACACGACAAGGTACAGTCAGAATTTTGTAGTGGCTTACAAGCATTATATGCGGAATGCCCCTCAAATCTCCCGGATTGGGTGCAATTAGGTTTGATGGGTCTGAAACAGCGTAACATTATTCAATTACAGTCTTTTGACGAGGTCATATGTGGTTTTGTGGACCTGAGAAAACAATATTCACTGTGACCGAAGTCAATATTGTTTTCTCACGCCCACAGAACCACATATTGACCGATATCAAAAGACTGTAATTGTTTTATTAAAAGACACTGACTTCTTCTTCTCGTTAAATTGGTGAAAGCAGATATAGCCTATCGTAGGCATTTGCTCTACTACCGACAATCTTGTAGTTGCTGTCAGCCAAAGTGTTAACCGACGGTCAATCCAACTACTTTTTTCATTGGCTGAGAAGTGGCATTATGTCATGCCATGTCAATATCACATTTATGGACTCTCTTCAGAGTCAGTATGGAAAATTAGCGACAGCCAAGTGATGGCGAATGGTCCAATGGAGAAAGATTATCCAGCACAGTCATATAATAAAACAACTTACGGTTTGTGAACTACATGAACACGTACTACTGCATTGTCGCCAAGATGACAGCGATAGCTGTCACTGAAAAGAACACCTGGACATGTATTGACAGCCCTTCCCAGATGTCCAAGAACACCTGGACACGTATTGACAGCCCTTCCCAGATGTCCAAGAACACCTGGACATGTATTGACAGCCCTTCCCAGATGTCCAAGAACACCTGGACACGTATTAACAGCCCTTCCCAGATGTCCAAGAACACCTGGACACGTATTGACAGCCCTTCCCAGATGTCCAATCCAATTGTTACATGTATGTGTGGCATATACATGTAGCTAATATTTGAATTCTTTATTTGGGCATGAACATGCAAGCAACCATGTTCCTGTGTGTTATCCCATAATTGCATCACATTTGGGGCCATAGTAAAATTATGATCTTTTCATTGGTGATATCAGTAGATCACCCAGTTTGAGAGGTTTGACATATACTCATGAATAATGCATGAAATAAAGACTTGGTGTGGTATTTCAGCCAGAGGTATCAGGTGTATGACTCTGGAGGAGTGTGTTTAAATGCTGGGGATATGCACATTTTAACTTGGAAGCTTTAGTTATGCATTCCATGAGTTTTCGCTCTTTAGAATGGTCAATGTTAAAATACTTTGTCACCCCTTTTTTCATTTGCAGAACTCTACAGCTAGGTATTATGCCTGGGCATTCTCCGATTGTCAGACTTGTAAGCTACTGCTATCAGTGTAATGGTCTGTGACTTATACTTATTGTTAACCAATGATAAACAGGAGTTGTTTTTCCAGTGTGAATAGATTACCATAAAATCCCTGCAAATTGAATCCAGACAAATCCATTATTAGATTCCCGTTATTTGAGCAAAATGTAAGAAAATGATAACTTTGGATTCTCGCATGCAAACAGATTCTTAACAGAAAATTCGTAACTTATATTGTAGCTCTTAAAAATTCAATGATTCAACAATGTGATTTTGATTTGTACCTGAATTTGATACTGCCATAAATGGTATTGGTATTGCCTTGAGTACACTTTCTATGTACTTGCAGATAGAGGCACCACCTGTTGGCCAATTTTCTCGAAAAGCAATCCCAGGCGATGTGTTATGGTTATAATCATCCACGATAAATTTCAACAGAACGTGTTGGCTTGTTGAGTATTTAATGCATGAAAACCAAATACGTACATGCGGACAGACAGACAGAGCAAACAATATATCCCCTACCTCCCAATATTATGGGCGGGGGCATAAATTGTTGGCATCCATGTGATATCTCCAGCTTGGGACACAGATTGTGACCAAACTTGAGGTTACATGTATTTTCTTGAGAAAAATAAGAGCCATATACTGATTCTGATGTCAAAGGTCAAGGTGTCTCAATTTTAAATGAAATGGTTATAATGGTTGTACAGTAGCTAAACTCACTGATCTACATGTACAGCAGGTGTAGCATGAAGCAGTGCTTTTGTTTATATATATTCCGTCAAGGGAACAAACAAATAATTATTTTGTGGATGTAGATAGCCTCCAATACATGTATCTCACTTACCAAAAGAGTATACATATATTGTGTCATTGTAGGAGGTATTGTTCTCGTAGCGGCACCAGTACCTCCCAGTGTGGTCATATGCGACGTCGTGGTAGAAAAACGTGGACTCATATTTGTGACCAGATGACGAGTCATTTACATTTGTGATGCTCAAGGACGAATCTGTTGGGTCGAGCTACATGGAATGAAAGAAACAAAAATTAAATTCCTTTTACAAATATATCATGCAGCAAAATTAAAAGATACAATCAAACACTCTGATCTGCACACTTAAAGTTTGAAGCCTTGAGAATTTATGTGTGCTCAGTTTTAGACAGAAGGTGGGGCACACAGCATCATCTTATAAACATGGGTCTCAACCATGCTGCATGGTTGAGACCCATGTTTATAAGTGTCTTTTGATACAAGCTCTCAGAATATATAGGGTTATGGGTGGGATGCTGCAAATACATATGCAATGATTTTTGATAGAGAAAGAATAAATTGGTTGCGAGCGGGATTCGTGTACTTCAAATACATGTAGTTTGAAGATAGAGTTCTGAGGCACCTTAGTGGCTGCCTAATATAAGTAATGTATGTTATGATGTAAGATTTCCCAAAATATTGGGTTATCATGGGCTGAGAAAATGCTTAGGTTAGGAAATATATATAGCAGAACACAGGGCCCGGAGGACCAAATTCTGTGGGTACTAGTGCCTATGAAGAGGAAGCATGGTGTGAACAGTAAGCAAGATCAAAGCAGAAGCATCGGCGTCTTATCACGGTAGTTGCATGTCAAAAAAAATATTTTCAAAACGTCCGAAAAATACTTACATGTACTTTCAAACCTCTTACACTCCTCTGAATATATCCTTTCCGTACTATGATCACCTAAATGTGAGTGGATGGTGTCATTGGGGTGTTTATATGCCTTGTACAAAGCACAAGAATGGAAACATTTATCAACAATTTCTATGGCCTCCTCGATCTTCCTCGATGGCTAGTTAAAGCACACCCACCACGTGTAGCCATGTGCTTTTTGAACTGGATGTTGTTTTGTTCGACACATGCGCATTACACAAACAAGGCAGCGATCGAAAATTGAGGAGGCTGTAGAAATTGTTGATAAAATGTTTTCATTCTTGTGCTTTGTACAAGGCATATAAACCCACCACTGACACCATCCATTCACATTTAGGTGATCATAGTACGGAAAGGATATGTTCAGGGGAGTGTAAGAGGTTTGAAAGGAAGTATTTTTCGGACGTTTTGAATTTTTTTGTTTTTTTACATGCAACTACCGTGATAAGATGCCAAGGCTTCCACTTGGTGTCTTATAAGGCTAGATCAAACCCTATCCCCTGTACAAACATCTACCAGAGATCAACAATATTCTTTAACTAAATGCACATGATGCAGGGTTAGCTGAAAACTTTTCTTCACTAGAGTTTAATATTTTCCATGTGTGGACAAGAACACAGGAGCCCCTTTAGGGTGAGCTAAAGATGGGTCAATTGTACCAGAACTTAAAGTCCACATTGTGTATAGCAATGTCTCAGGCAAATAAATTAGAGAAAACTCAGAAACTGTCTCTGGAGTATAAATGTATGCACCTGGAGCTTGTGAGGAACTCACCAAAGTGGTATTGGTAACTAATTGGTGAACCTACCTCGGGAAGTATATCAACCTTCCATTCCAGTGGGTAATCCCCATAACAGATTAAGGTCAAGTTATCACCCTCTCGTATGGCAATAGACAATGTTTTATTGTTCACATCTCGAACCATGGGAGCAGCAGTCGTATTCAGACCTTCAACCTCATTCTGCAGTACATATAATCGAGGCGGGATGATAAGTGTAGGGGCTGCACTGGCTGGAAAACAAATAGTTAATAATTAAATAGTAATTTCAAGCTCAACCTAGTAATGTTCAAAGTGATTTTGCCTTTGTCTGAGAACAGTGTTAATGTAATTACATATATTGGTTCAACAGTAAAATGCATGTTATCAATGTGAAAATGGGAAAGCATCAGTGATCATTCAGCTTCGAGCCCTGACACTATGTTCTTTCGCAAAGGTGAAACAAGCGTTCTGAGAACCCCAACATCTCGCCTTGCGGGGTCATCCGCCGAAGGTGCAGCAGTATCGAAGCATACATGTAGAGCAAACAATAATGTCTGGAATAGATTATCTGGTACAGACAATAACATCAGACCCATGTGAGATTACCGGCATATAAGTTAATCCCATGTAGGATGGATAGGTCAGTGCCGTCGGATTACTGGTGCACAGGGCAGTCCAGTGTGAGATTACTGCTGGATAGGAGAGTCCTTTGTAGGATTACTGCTGGATGGACCAGTCCCGTGTGTTATTACTGATGGATAGACCAGTCCCCTGTGGGATTACTGCTGGATAGTCCAGTCCCAAGTGGGATTACTGCTGGATAGGCCAGTCCTGTCTGCGATTACTGCTGGATAGATGAGTCTCGTATGGGATTAATGCTGGATAGGACAGTCCCATGTGGGATTACTGCTGCATAGGCAGTCCAGTGTGGGATTACTGCTGCATACGGCAATCCAGTGTGGGATTACGGCTGGGGAGGTCAGTCTCATGTGGGATTACTGCTGGATAGGCTAAACCTGTGTGGAATAACAGCGGGATAGGTTAGTCCCATGTAGGATCATGGCTGGATATAGATCAGTGCCATGTGGGATTACTGCTGCATATTGCAGTCCAGTGTCATATTACTTCTGGATAGGTCAGTCCCGTGTGAGATTACTGCTGCATAGGCCAGACCCGTGTGGAATTACTGCTGGATAGGCCAGTCCTATGTGGGATTACTGCTGGATATGTCAGTGCCATTTGGGATTACTGCTGGATAGGTCAGCTCCGTGCGAGATTACTGCTGGATAGGCCAGTCCCAAATGGGATTACTGCTGGATAGACCAGTCTGGTCTGGGATTACTGCTGGATAGTTGAGTTCCGTATGAGATTACTGCTGGATAGGTCAGTCCTGTGTGGCATTACTGCTGGATATGTCAGTGCCATTTGGGATTACTGCTGGATAGGTCAGCTCCGTGTGAGATTACTGCTGGATAGGCCAGTCCCAAATGGGATTACTGCTGGATAGACCAGTCTGGTCTGGGATTACTGCTGGATAGTTCAGTTCCGTATGAGATTACTGCTGGATAGATCAGTCCCGTGTGGCATTACTGCTGGATAGGCCAGTGCCATTTGGGAATACTGCTGGATAGGTCAGTCCCATGTGGGATTACTGTGAGAGAGCTGTGACCTACATGTAGGAAAACATATCCACCAAGTTTTATAATCATCCCACGAAAGGTTCAACAAACTTTCCATGTACAGATCTACAGATCTGCAGTCTAAACTGCAATAATTAGGACAAAAATTCATATTTAATGTCATATTTCTTAAACAGCACATGCGCAGCCTCGAATCACATTGAACTTGGGTAGCAAGTGTCAAACTCATCCAATGAAAGCTGACAGCTTCAGAAAACTTTCCATGTACAGGTGTACATGTATATACAATACATTATTATTGGCGGATTACTTAGACAAACCCTCAAAATTTGAATAAAAATGTATATTTCATCTCCTAAATAGCACAGGGACATCCTCTAATCATAAGGAACATGTGTACCAAGTTTCATAATCATTCAATGACAGCTGACAACTGCAGCAAACTGTGGTGTACAGATGTACATGTGCACTTCAGCTAAACGCAAAACTCAATCATTTGCCATAATTTGGAGAAAAATTAATATTTCATCTCAAAAATAGCACAGGTACATTCTCTAATCATAAGAAACCTGTGTACCAAGTTTTGTAATCATCCAATGAGAGCTGACAACTGCAGCAAACTTACCATGTACAGTGCTCCAGATAAGGGGCGTATTGGCGTAATTTACGCCTACAAAAAGTTCAAAAACGCATGCATGCTGAAATCTAGGCATAACAAATACGCCCGATAAATAGCTGATACGCCGTATCACCAAAATCAATGCGTAAAATTTCTCTAATAAACGATGCCGTCAATCCGTTGACTCGGTCTCCTGATCTCAGCAAGGCATATCAAGGGAGACAAATCTGTCTCCGGGGGTGTTTTACGTTGTTGTCATATAGTTCATCAGCAATACCCTTGCACGGAGACTGGAGAGCTTGCCGGAAACAGTACCGTTGCTATAGTGAGCAGCCATTTTTTTCACTGCAGCAATCACATCATGTGTGATTCAGTTAAAGATGTCCGGGACACGCAAAATAACCATTATTACTGCTTTTTACCCCTCAACCCATAGGGCTGCTGGGTCTTGTGATCGGCATGTACGTCCCTTTGTCCGTGCGTCAACAACTTGTCCGGACCAGAAGTTTTTCAGAACCGTTAATACTCCTGGTATGACAAGCGATACTCCTTCGAACAAATTTGGAGGAGTATAGTACTCCTCATAAAAAAAAATTATCTGGAGCACTGCATGTACATGTATACACATAGACGCCTACATGTACAATTTACCTAAACAGGAAACTCTATCATTTGCCATAATTTGGAGAAAAATTAATATTTCTTCTCAAAAATTGCACAGGTACATCCTCTAATTATAAGAAACATGTGTACCAAGTTTCATAATCATCCAATGACAGCTGACAACTGCAAAAACTTTCTAAGTACAGATCTGTACATGTGCACTTCAGCTAAACGCAAAACTCTATCATAGGGATTTTAACATTGGAGCACCCCAGGGGTAGTACCCCCAGGTGGCATACCCACACCCCATATTTTTTAAATATTTTTTAAAATTATTCTAGATTTTTTTTGAATTTGCTAAATCAAAAACCTCATCATTTCCAGGCAGGGGACACCGACGACGACGACGACATCCTCTTTCCCCCCCCCTCACAATATCTCCCCTTTACTTCGTAAGGCGAAATAAAAATAGGGAAAACTGAACCTGATGTTATGGACAAAGGATGAAGAAAAACATTCCGAAGACAAGTTTATCATATTGAGCTGTTTTTGAGACTATAACTCCCTTAATAAGTAGAGGATCATGGGTAAATTCGAAACAGCAGCCACATGGGGTATCAAAAAATTGATGTTTTCATTACATCAGATAATTATTAATTAATTTATCTTGCAGCTTTTGCTAATAAAACAAATAGAAAATTCAAATAATCTGAACAAAAATCAAACAAAAAATGTCTTCTTTTTTTAAAATGACATCACTGTGATTGCGAATGTGTGATTGAGTGAATAGGGGTTAACGCCGATTTCAACATTTTTCATTGAAATCACAATGGGGAAGGGGAGAGGGAGGGGCGGGGTACCTACTTGTAACAGAGCAGATCTAATGCTGCTATTTTATAGTGCTGTCCCACTGAAATATCATGCAGTAGGCAGACATGACACTCCACTTAGTCACATTATACGGACACCGAGCGAACCACTCCAAATTCTATCCTCTTAATGCTGAGTGTGAGCGAGGCAGCACCAAGTCCTTGGTATGATCCAGCCTGGGATTGATCCCAGTACCTACCGCTTATGAGGCTGATGCTCTAACCATTAGGCCATCACAGTGTGGTCCACTGTGATTGCAGAGTGATCTGTCTTATAAGTAGCTGTTTAACCATAATAACTAACCATCCACATGTACATTCACTTCTAGTTTAGTATATACATACTACAAAATGAAACAGTTTGAAGATTTTCTTCAAAAGTAAAGAATATATTCTACGTATTTGGGAGTATTTGCAATAATATTAGTTATTCAGGTTTTCCCCCGGGTGTATGGAAAGTTACGACCCTCACTGAAACGGAGTCATCAGCCGAAGGGTGTATGATTTTCAGGAAGGGTCGTAACTTTACACACGGGGAAAAAGCTGAAAAACAAATTTATTACCCCTCAAGCCTTTTTATCTTATAGTAAAATACTGAAAAAAGTCTATCATTTATAACCATCGGTACAATGGACAAATCCAACGGGCCACATTTTCCTACGGCACTGTGAGAAAGGCGTGCCACAAAACAATCCATTTGATCTGCTTTCGTTTGGAAATCACTTTTATCTTTGGAACAAAAGACACCTTTTGGTGAGTTGGGTGTCAGAAACTTCAATGAAAATAATGCAGTATGACTTTATTCCATTGAATTTTGATGAGTGAGCGAATTATTCCATAAATATTGAGATATGGTCAGCTGAACTTTCGAAGTGAGAGCAACGTTTACAATCGCATGCGAGTTGTTTTTTATATACCGTAAACTGGGATGAATAGGAACGATTTGGGCCTTTCCACAAGTGTGTACATTTTATCCTTTTAGTTTAACAAGATATTTTGGTGCTATCTGGTGTCCACCCAAGGGACCTTTGCACCTGTATGGAATACAGTTTATTTGTTAAAGATATTTGTATTTTTGTTTTTTTTCAAAAAACTGACTTCCCATTCACCCCACTTTCGGGGTGGATAGGAACAGTAACAACTCTTGCGATGATATTTCTATTCTACCCCCACAAAAGGGTTAATATGAACGATGAGTGAGTTTAAAAAGAAAAATTTCTTTGGCATACTGTATCAGTACCGGTACGGCAAAGCAGCTTACCGTAAAATGGGGTGAATAGGAATGATTTGAGCATTTGCAAAAGTGTGTGCATTTTATTTTTTTAGTTTGACAAGATATTTTTGTGCTATTTGGTGTCCACCCAAGGGACCTTTGCACTGGTATAAAACACAGTTTATTTGTTGAAGATATATGTACATTTTTTTCTTGAAAACTGACTGTTCCCATTCACCCCACTCTTCCGTCAATTTTTCTTTAAGAAAAAGAAAAAAATACTAAAAAATTTCTATCAATCTAACTCTGTAATCCCATAAATCACAGCTGCAGCACCATCATCATGAGGTCCTGGGAGAGAATCAGCCAGTTGTGTCCAACAGGGGCTGTGGTGAAATCAAAGTTTGGACCACATCCCCAATTTCTGTCACGGAGATGACTTCCAAATTTGCTACACTCACGGTCAACCACACATTTTATCTGAAGCCCAGCGCACACGAGAGCTATAAGTTGAGCTGATGGCCTCAATTGTCGGTCAGCTCAGGGGCTAGCTCTCGTGTGCGGGCAGTTTTTGGTGAGTTTTTGGCCTCGTGAGGCCGCTAGAAAAATATCAAACTTGTTTGATAATTTCGCCTCGCGAGGCCAAATTCTTAGCGTGTGTGGCGAACGCAAGCCAACCGCTCAGCAGTAATACTGGACCGGCCAATGAACCGCGTGTTATTTTCAAACGATTCATACGCACGACTCTTCAAAATTGTCTTGAAGAAGACGTTATGCGGGAATTGAAATCAATTTTGTGAAACTTTTGCTCACCGTGTGCGCTGAAACCACACAAGAGCTAGCCCCTGAGCGGACAAGCAATTGAGGCTGTTAGCTCAGCTGATATCTCTCGTGTGCGCCGGGCTTTATCAAGTCAGTCACCACTTGGCAGCTTGAAATTGATAGTACCAATATAAAAGAAAACAAATTTGTCAGTTACTTATGCCTTGGCAATAATATGTCATGAACAACTTTCCAATTTTTTGTTCCTATTCACTGTTCCTATTCACCCCAGTTTACGGTCCCCCGAGTAGCAAGACAAAAGAGTATACAGGTTTATACGATCCGACCTTTTAACCAATCACAATCCCGATATTGAATACAAATTTGCTTGTGGGGTAATAATGACCCCAACATGTACATGCTCCTGACAAAATAAGTTTTAGGTACATGTAGCTGTGACTGAAATCAGGCTGAAAGTTTCAAATATTAATATTAAGCTGTTGAGTGGTCCCTATCCACTCCCTGATCAATTAATAAGACTGGCAATTATTATATATAATTTTCCGCAAAAGGAACCCATTTTCACTTCTTTACTCCTTTCCACAAAATGATCTTATACGTATTAGAAAGAGCAGGGGACATGTACATGTAAGCACTCCATGTTGATGTAATATGATAATACTGGCTTAGTGAAAAGCAATTTGTTTTATTATATGATCACTCAGGTACATGTAGTCTTCTGAAATTAAATCTTTAAAGCTACATGTGCATGGAGTATGGTAAAATTTAGGAAGAACAATTCAGGACTACGCAGGGACGTCGCCAGGATTTCTTGGGAGAGAAGGGAATTCCCTATGCTTACTTGATGGAGGGCACTGTAGTGTGCTGTCCAATATATAAAAATAAAATATTTTTGGGCTCTGAGAAGCCCGTTTTATATTTAAATCATGTGATTCACTAATCATGCCACCTGTTGGCTGTGTGGGAAACTTGAATTAATAAAAAATAAATCAAACACCATCTATTAGATAGCTGAAGAATGAAATTTGTAATTGGTGTACGATTCCGACTAATACTTTTGCACATGTAATACACCACAAAATCCTTGTTCATCTCAACTGGAAAACACTTCTCCAAATTTGAATAGATGTCTCAATCTCTCTGGGTAATTGGGAGTCACACACCAATGCTGGCAGTGTTTTCAGAATCATTCGTTGTATTTAGGTAAGTAGGATAACTACATACTTCACGAACATTGTAGTCCATATTTCTGACATCCCTGGATGTATTGAGGAACATCATGACCAAGTCTATGTAGACAGGGACAGGTTACAATCCCTGTTATATATATCAGTGAAAGACAAACTGTGTACAATCATTATGCAGGTGTACAAATGTGTCTGATCTCTTTTTTATAAATCCCATTCAGATGAACCACATTGGTATAATATGACATTAGCCATAGGGAAGCCTGAATAAGATGACCTACATACTAAAATAGTGTACAATTCATTCATCTGAGGGAAACTTCGTGGTTTGTCTTTTCCGGTATAATGACAGTTGTTCAACACTCATGAATGAATGTGTCATCAAGTCAAACAAACATTGCACGCACAGGAGGGCTTGTCAAGATACTAACTTCTTGAACAAAACATTAACAACCATTTACCTCTGCCATACTACAATAACTATACAAATTGACTGATATCAGCAACACCTGCACTGAGCACAGTGAAGTTATAAGCTTAAATGCCGATCATGTTTCAGGTTTCTGGTTTCATGCAGAGGGCCGAAACAAGTGATTCAGATGAAGTTTGAAGGGTTTGAGGAGATAGAGATCGAGGAATCTACATGTAAGACATTTCCCCACTACAGGACTTTAATCTATACTATTAAAACAACCGACCTGAAATGTATGTCTGTCACAGATAGCATCCACTGACACCCTTGCAAGTGGTTTAGAGCCACCAAACTTGGTAAACATATACTATGATACAATACATAAATGATGCCACCATGTTCGATTCGACATTCAGTAGCTAGATATCAACCAATTTGTTTATCCCTATGTTCTGATCTGAGTATATAAATACATCTAGATGTTGGCTAGTGTACATGTACAGAGGCTGTACCTAGCATATATATACATAGTAGCTAAATACTGAGCAACAGATCCAACATTCAGTAGCTAGCCATTGTCCATAAATAATTCCTGTGTCTATCTTCATGAATATCATGTTTTTTTCTGTTAATACATCACATAGCAGTACAGTGACTGTGCACTATGTAAGATTGAGCCTACATAAAGAAGCTCATGGATATTTGGGCTACATTACCAACTGCTGTTAAAGTCTCCTCATTTTTTGAAGGATTAAAGCCAGGGTCTCCAAATTCATAAAACATGTAACTGGTGAGATTAGAACCTTATCCCCGCTGACTGACCTTGACCTATTTTTTTATGTCATATGTTGTTTATTACGATATAACACGAAGAAACATAGCTACGCCTTCCAAATTAATATCATGTATACATCTGGTGATGGTCCAGAGGTGTGTTGAAGATGACTGGCCTTGACATATTTTACCAAGGTCAGATTCCATTTGGTGCAATATTTGATGAATGATTATATCTACACAGATTATATTTGTCCAAAATTATACCACATATGCCCGGACCTGAAGACTATTAAATATCACTGACCTTGACCTATTTTCCAAAGATCAAATCATTGTTAAGTCTAAGATTTCTGAATTCATGTTCCATATTGAATTAAGTTAGAACAGACCAGAATACTGTTGAACATGTTGAAGATGACTGACCTTGATCTATATTTTCAAGATAAAATTACTTGATTTGATTACAAGCTATATAGATGAGTACCATATATTTACAAATGTAGAGCTAATAATTTGGTCATGTTCCACCAGAACCTCAGCACAAATGTTTCCCATGAATTAAGGCTTTGGCAAAAGCTGACCTGGCTCAACCTGTGTATTTCTAAAATGAGAGAACTACATTCAACCCTGTTCATGCTGTTGTCAAAGTTCAAGCAAGAGCTCAGTCTGAACTCAAAATACATCCGAAAAACATTTTAATCAGAACAGTGAATTGAAAACTTTCAGCACTGTATGGACTGTTACATGTGATAGTTAGTGGTGTACAAGAAAAAAGGGACTGTACTGAGTATTGAATACAGCTTTATTTGGGAAGATGTACTGAATTTGTTAATCATCACTGTCAGTCAAGGTCGTTGAGCGAAGTAACCACTGGAAAATGCTCCATCAATTCACATATGTGATAGGATGAGCTGTCTGAAGCCTCATGGAAATAGACACGAAAAGGATGGATGGACAGCGCCATCCCATAACACGTTGTCTCCCCTAAATGCACCTACCTTACTAACCAAACAGATCCGTAGCTTGAAAAGTATGCGATACACAGCCCAGCCACGAGAGAAACTACCTTTACTATGCCTGAGATAAAGAGGTGTCTGGTTACCATGGAAACAGCCCACATAAGCATAAGCAATGCATGACGTCTTCCCGTAATGCACCTACCTACCGAAGTTCAGATCCGAAAAGTGTTCGATATATATAGCCCGAACTTGAAGGAAACTATCCTTACAATGACTGAGGTAAAGTAAAGACAGTGTGTCTGGTTGCCATGGAAATAACTCACATACCAAACTTCAGATCAGTAGCTTGCAAAGTGTGTGATATACAGTCTGGACACGAGAGAAAGAGGGTGTGTCTAGTTGCCATAGAAATGGCCCACATGAGCGAAAGCAACGCATGACAGGTCATCTCCCCCTAATGCACCTACATGTAGCTATCAAACTTCAGATCAGTAGCTTAAAAGGCGGACATGAGAGAAACTACCTTTACAACGGCTGAGATAAAGAGGGCGTGTCTGGTTGCCATGCAAACCGCCCAGATGAGCGAAAGCAATGCATGACACGTTATCTGCCCCTATTGCACCTACCTACCAAACTTCAGATCAGTAGCTTGAAAATTGCGTCATATACAGTCCGGACACAAGAGAAACAACCTTTACAATGGTTGCGAAAAAGAGGGTACGTCTGATTGACGTGGGAATGGCCCACATGAACGAAAGCACGTCGTCTCGCCCTAATGCACCTACCTACCAAACTTCAGATCAGTAGCTTTGAAAGTGTGCGATATGCAGTCTAGACACGAGAGAAACTACCTTTACAATGGCTGAGATAAAGAGGATGTGTCTGGTTGCTATGGAAATGGCCCACATGCGCAAAAGCAATGCATGACATGTCGTCTTCCCCTAATGCACCTACCTATCAAACGTCAGATCCGTAGTTTAAAAAGTGCGCAATATTCAGCCCAGACAAGAAACGGATGGACGGTTGGACGTGACGACGGATGGACGGTCTGCTTTTTCAGCGGGCATATAAACACAGGAAGGAAGCAATCAGAGATTGCTCAATTGTATGCCCCCCCTTCCACTTTAATCCGACACTGCCCCGCCATTGTTCTGTTCTTTATTGGACTGAGATCCAGCTTGGACAAATAAATATATCCCATTCACTTAGGTTTAAACAAAGGGCCATCACTCTTGAAAATATAACCGAAAACAGAGAAACTTCACGCTACACACCTATGGGTCACTGACCACATATCATGCGTATTTCATACTTGTTCATACAATATTAACCGAGATCCAGCCCCACAAATCCCAATTCACAAAGATTTGAAGAAAAAAGGGCCATAACTCTTGAAAATATAGACGAAATGTGGAGAAACTTCACGCTGCACAACTACAGGGCACTGATCACATATCCTGCAAATTTCATAATTGTTCATACAATATTCACCGAGATCCAGCCCGGACAAGTTCCAATTCACAAAGATTTGAAGAAAAAAGGGCCATAACTCTTGAAAATATATGCGAAACGCGGAGAAACTTCACGCTGCACAACTACAGGGCACTGATCACATATCCTGCAAATTTCATAATTGTTCATACAATATTCACCGAGATCCAGCCCGGACAAGTTCCAATTCACAAAGATTTGAAGAAAAAAGGGCCATAACTCTTGAAAATATATGCGAAACGCGGAGAAAATTCACGCTGCACAACTACAGGGCACTGACCACACATCCTGCAAATTTCATAATTGTCCATACAATATTAACCGAGATCCAGCCCGGACAAGTCCCAATTCACGGAGAATTCAGGAACAAAGGGCCATAACTCTTGAAAATATAAGCGAAATGTGGAGAAACTTTACGCTGCACAACTGTGGGTCATTGACCACATATCATGCAAATTTCATACTTGTCCATACAATATTAACCAAGATCCAGCCCGGACAAGTCCCATCCACAGAGATTTCAGAAAAAGGGCCATAACTCTTGAAAATTATACCGGAACTCGGAAAAAACTCCACGCTGCACAACCAAGAGCCACTGGCCACATTCCATGCAAGTTTCGATCCTGTCCATCAAATATTAACCGAGATATTGCCCGGACAAGAAATTCGGACGGACAGACGGACAAAGCGATCGCTATATGCCCCCCCTCTAGTTAGAGGGAGGGCATAAATATGTCTTACGCAATGCATGACTGCTAAGTGTAGACAATAAGTGATAGCGGAGAGGTATTGCAGTATATTGGGCTATATTTTTTGGTTTTTAGTTCTTGCACTCCTAATGCCTTGACAGGTATCTGTCAATTTGGGCAGATTCTTATGGTACAATTTTAGCATTTGGGGAAGGGGGTATCATTAGCGCTAAACAAGGATGAATTTTCTGCAAATGTGTTTGTTTTTCCTGCTTTCCCAATGAATCAAAGGTGAATGACTATGTTAGTGAATTAGAAACTGATTCTCTATATTCTTACTAGCCAGCCTACTATCTTACATAAGGGGGTTATTTCAATGTGAGTAGAGTAGATGGCTGAATTACCTCTCTAATGTCGATCACTATGGATTTAATATGTAGGTTATATGAGAGTGACTCTGCCTGTATAGCGGGCAATTTCATCTCTACATAGTTCATTACTTAACTGTGATGTTAAGGCAAACTTGATTCTTTGTGAAGTCCAGGATGGTGAAGTTCAGGATGATATGCAAGGCAGATGCCAGAGAGTCGGGGACAGTAAACAAGAGCGAACCACAGGTTTTATGCTAGTCTCCCTAATTTGTGCACACCCTCTATTCAGTACAGCAGAAATTTATATTTCAGGGTGAGTCTGAATACAAATTATAGAAAATATTAAAAATACCCAGGTGCAGGCAAATTTATTAGGTTTTCACTCAAATTTGATGCCTATTTGATGAGAAATCTCCCTGAACAAGTCGCAACATTGATTTAAAATGCTAAAAATAACTAAACTTAAAAAAAAATTGTTCTCTATTTCCGTTGCATCTCTAATTTTGGGCCTCCTGTGTCTAGCATTTAATTTAAAGTCCTGCACTAGAAAATTTCCTTGCCAGGGACATTTCCCCACCACTAATATAAATTTATACAATTCAATGCTTAAATTATGTTTTTTACTATTGGAAAACAATAGATGGCGAAGTGGAAGGCTGAACCCACTGGCATAAGAGACTGATTAAACAGTGACTAAAAGATGAGAAGTGACGAGTGCTACTGAATGGAGTGAACCGGAACAAACTGATCAGTGATCAATGCATACATGTATCCTGATAACATTTGTCTTTATTCAATATTTTACCTTGCTATTCTTTATTGAAAATATATTGTGAACAATATCAAACACTTCGAAAAAAAGCAAAAACAAATTGATATAAATTACTGAAGACAACATATACCATTGATATAAATTACTGAAGACAACATATACCGTAACCATTGATATAAATTACTGAAGACAACATATACCATTGATATAAATTACTGAAGACAACATATACCATTGATATAAATTACTGAAGACAACATATACCATTGATATAAATTACTGAAGACAACATATACCATTGATATAAATTACTGAAGACAAGATATACCATTTTTCAGATTTTTGTTATCTCAGTGATATTTCTGAAAATTATATTGAAACAAATTTATATGATCACTTTCAGTTTTTAATTATCATCTTTGAATACAGTTATTGTATTGAAAAATATACTGTATTTGTACATTTTTTCACCAAAAAAAAACCATCTTAAAGACAAATTTCCAATTCCATATTAGTAAAAAAAAAAACACTACATCAAATTTTACACATGTAGGACTAGCAGTGGGGAAATGTCCATACACCGAACTTGAGGAAATGTCCACACACCATAGTCCATACACCGAGTTTGGGGAAATGTCCATACACAGAGTTTGGGGAAATGTCCATACACACAGTTTGGGGAAATGTCCATACATCGAGTTTGGGCACCCAAATGAAGAACTATTTAATGAACAAATTAAAATAAAAAATGATGCATACAGGTGACCCATCTCAAAAGTCTGCATCAGGGAAGATTGGAATAATGGAAATTGACAGCATAATGTACATACTTTACAGGTTTTCCATTCACTCAGGTGTTGATTTAGACAGGTTTTGACAATATGAGGGATGTAGTTCATGAAGGTGAGACTCCACTTTTCAATGTGACTTGACATGCTAGAAAACATAACTCTGAACGACTATTTGCCCATACCACTGTTGAAAATGCTGTTTACAAATTCACACCACTTCGACTTACATGTACAAAACCGATATGCCCAATTTCAATATCCTCATACATGTGCAGTCACTCCCTATAAAAGGGAAGTTTCTGGTCAAGTTTTCAACCAAGAAGACACAGCAGGTGTGATCAAATGACTGTCTATGGGTACAGGGATTGAGTCAAGTATATGTATGTTAAAGACCTCAACTCTAGGCCCGCAATGATACAAGCATGCACTTGATGTGAGGATGTATAGATATGTGTAGACAGATGTGCGGCATCCTGCCAAAACTATACACACCAAAATGTGAGATGTATGAAGTGAAGGAAAGCAATATGACAGTATACCTGTTAAAGAACTAATTAAGACGGAATTCCACTACATCATCTAAGAGTGCTACACAGTCAAGTCTGGCTTTGTTCATTAAAACAAATACATGTATGCCATGAACACAGCCATATCAGCCAGATAAAATGTTGTAAACTTAGGTTGATGATACCCAGCACAACGATATGTAATACAATTTATGAACTTCAAATTATTACAGTATGCAGCTCTAGATTTTGTGTATTAAATCTGTTGGGAATTTTTCTTCAAACTCTGACTACTAATCATAAATGACAAAAAAAATGCTCACCTACCTACCCCAGTAAATTGTCTAGTAGTAATGGGAAACCAAATATGTTTACACTTGGCCTTAACAATTTTCAATGAGTTTCTGATGTATTGGGCCACAGTGATCGTGACCTTTAACCTCGAGCTCAAATTTTGATACATCATCTCTACATGTACCTGACATTTCCATTCACTTGAAATTGAGACCGTAGATAGAACATTGCAAGAGATAGAGACCGCAAATGATGCAACAGGAGATAAAGTTGGAGATAAAGTTGGAAGTATCTCCAACGAAACGTTAGCTCCACAGCAATAAAGAAGTTGTTATCCATAGAATAGCACTGTGTTATAAAAAAGTACACGAAGTTTCAGATCTCTATTGTGAGTCTGTTGGCATATTGCATTTTTTCCAAATCTGATCTATGTCTGTCTTATCTAATGCAAGACTCGCCTTGTCAAATATGGTATGTGACCAACCATCACAAGTATATACACCTCAGCTTTAACATCATATAGATTATGAAATAAAGTTGACAACTGTCGAATGCCAAAATGTCACATGTAGAATGTCGCGTGCAGAATAATCTCGACACAATGCCGGGACATCTTGGCAGAGTGCTGGAACAAAACTGTGTAAATTATCATTTGACTTTCTAAAAGTATCTGTTACATGTACCATAATGTGCACAAGTAAAACATGGATATGTATGAGCTACATGTGATCGTAATTTTACAAAGAGGAAAATGTTTGGTTCATGTACACTGTTTATGTATCAGGGCACAATAATTACCGTATGATAACACATGTATATGCCCCTATTTCCCCCAGGCTATATGTGATGTGTACATCTAACTATGAACGTGACCTGTATGTGCAGCCACTGGAAAATTGACAACATAAATCCAACATTATACACTGTCAACTGGTTATCTTAAGATGATTAATTAAATTGTGTACATAGTTAATGTAGCCTTGGTACAATAGTAAAACTAATTCTATGAAGCAATATATGGTCATATGCATGCCCAACAAAGATTTGGCCCTCACACCATGGACTGACTCTCCGTACATCTAATTCGACGGCCCACTGGTATTGTCATATATCCAGACATATTTGTCATGGGAATATAGGAGATGACTCCACAAACTTAAGGTCCATTCTCACAGTGCAAATTTGTAGTAACAACTTGTAGCATACAACTTGCGTTGCGTTGTGAGAACACTAGTACGATTTTAGTCGCATGCTACAAGTCGTATGAAATAGAACAGGTCCTATTTCATGCAATAGTTGCATGCCGGTATTAAAGTGCAAATCGGGGGATTCTCCCGCAGAGTTGTTACTACAAATCGCATCGTGAGAATGGGTGAGTGAGTGAATATGATTTAACTTTGCTTTCAACTATATGTCAGTCATATCATGACGTTGGGTCCTATTCCTTTTCACATCCAGGAACGCCACGGGTGGGGTCCTATTCCTTTTCACACCCGGGAACCCTATGGGTGCCTCAGTTATAGTCGCCTCATACGACAAGCTGTCTGAGAAGCAGTCTGTCTATTCTTACTATGACCTGCAAGGTGCATGACATCCCAGGTCAATCCCCAAAAGCCCACGGGACTCGTGAGAATGGTTCTCTAGATACATGAACAGCTCAGTACCTAAATTGGTATATTTCAGCATAAATATTTGCAGAATTTGTGTCAGCTTTAATTACTTCTGAGTACAGCTTTTGTGGCCGCTGTAATGTAGCAAGAAATATTTCATAATAACAGTGAAACAACCTAATATTTGCTGCTGTAGTTGCAAGAGTAACCACATGTGATATTTCTTGGCACTTTTTTATTTCAAAGTTTACTGCTGTAAATTCTCCATATTACATGTAATATTCAATCAGTCCCTCCATGAATGTGATCACCTCGCAAATGTAGAAGAAACTATAGTCTACATGTACATGTAGATCCTGTTTTTAGTATCACTTCCAGGACTTTCTAATCTAATCAATTTGATCTCCCTATTTCCTGTCATTGAATTACTGCACCATGAAATAGTCCTAGTTTTGTCACTATTCAAAACTTATAGATAGTATCATAAAGTAGTGTACATGTAACTCACAAATCTGTTAGGTAAAGTATACGAATACATGTGCATGTTGGTGGTCTGATGAGAATTTGATCCAAATGTAGACGGAGATTTAGAGTGATAGGACTATTAGAACATTTACAACATACAACATACCAGGGACACATCATTCAGTCAGTCGGACAGGAAGTACCAGTAGGATATAGGAGTGAACTGTAAAATGGGGTGTGAGTTACCAATTTAGGCTAATATATGATACAGCAATGCTTGGCATTGGACTGCCCAAGATACTCCAATCCAATCATTACACCAAAATTTGAACAAAACATCGAACTATCTACATGTGTACATGTGGTCACATGTATCTCGACATGAAGAATATTTATGTTTCCAGAAATCATGAGAAGTCAACAGAGAAAAAATAAATCAACACAAAAAGTTTATCAGCAATTTACGATAGTATATTACACATGATTTCATAATGATGGGGTTGATCAGCCCAGGCAATGTGAAAGTCCCCAAGTGTGCTCTTCACCATGTTCACAGGGCCTCTTATCAGCCTGGTAAAAAATAAATGGCAATACTGTAGTTGAAATAACCCAGCTGTGAGAAAATCAGTCCCATTAATCGCCAATACCAGGTATATCACATCAGCCTGGTGCAATTTCTAGAATGTAGTTATTTATGACGAGACCAACCCTCCAGTTCCCATCACTAAATTACAGAATCCAATCACACCAAAAAAAAAACCCATGCTAACACTTGTAATTTGACTACAAAAACCAAAACTTAACAGACAAAATTTTAGAATTTGATCTTCATAAAATAGTGAATGACAGTAGAATTTTAACATCGCTTTCAGTCATATCACGGTGACCCAGTCGAATTATCCTGACACCGGGTCAACCCCCACTTCATCTATCCCCTTTCTGCTGAGCACCAAGCGAGGAAGATAGAAGTGTCATTTTTTAAGTCTTCTGGGTAGGACTTATTCTGGGATCAACCCTGGGACCTGCCACTCACTAGGTGAGTACTGTATCCGTTTCAACAGTTTCTAGTCAAGCACCAGTTACAGATGTAGTATGAATTTAGAAATCCTAGATGTTTTCCTTCAAAATATATCACCAATAGTACAATCTGATATTAGGTAAGGTTAGTCATCTTCGACAGACTTCTGACCCATCACCAGTTTTATATGTTAAATAAATTTGGAAAGCCTGACAACAATCTTTAGGAGATACCGGTAATGTGTTGTTGACAATCTAGGGGGACAGACAGACAGAATACATGCAAATACTCTTTGGCCAAAATTGACCAAGAGGTAAAAATCAACAGGTTCTTCTTCGCGATCACAATCCACATCTCTGGACTACTTTTAGCATAAACAATTTTCAGTGATTTACTGATTTTGGCCATGGTGACCTTTTAACCTCAAAATTAATAGGCTTCCTGTTTGCCGTGCCGTCGCCCCATGAGTATGGTATACCCAAAGTCTGCCCAAATTTTGGTATGAATCCAAGAGCTGGAACTGGAAATATTGCAAAGCCTACAAATGCTAATGCACAGATCCATAGATGGACGGACAGAACTTATATTATACCCCTATCGTGAGCATTTATACAACTTCGTCTCATGATACATGTAGGTGTATAAAAGGGACAACCAGTTGCACGAAAATGTGTGTATAAGTTTGTTGAGGAACATTCCCCAAAGAAGTTATAAGTCCTCAGCATACATGTACTATACTGTGAGCTGGTAATGCTGGCATAGTACCATATTCCTGCACAGGTTAGGATCAACCTTGTCCTATCTATCACAGGGAAAAACCTTCAGCTTTATGTATCCATTTCAAAGACTCTGCAATATACTGATTCTTACTTAAAAATCCATCTCCTACTTTATAATGTAAATATACACACAGCATTGTACTTTAGGCTTAAAGCCCCGTTCACATGCACACTTTTACTCACGTATGCAAATTTGCACCCTATGTAAAAAAATACACATGTGTATTTCTTGTCATGTGAACGGAAATACACATGTATGTATATTTGCATCTGGTCAATAGCAGGTGCAAAAGTATATTTGCACATGTGTAAATATACACATGTGTATTTTTACACAGGTGAGTAAATTGTGTGCATGTGAACGGGGCTTATGTACAATTTATTTGCACAACTGTATACATACTGTGTATAAAAGGTACTACAATGTAAGGTAATTGCTGTGATGCCAGCAATGTCGAACTTAACACATCTTTCAAAGCAGCACCTACATGTCGCATTGGAGGGTAGGACATTCAATGGTATGATTATTACAAATCACTTTCACTATTTTCTATCACTGACGGGCCGACGTGTGAACACATCATTCTTCGTTTCGGAGAGTATGCTGGCGAGCGCACTATGGGAGGCAACTCTTGATTCAGCAAATGTCGCCGTAGAACATTTGTCATGTTAAGGCCAGATATGACTACGCCATCACTGCACATCACAGTTTGTAGAATGACACGTGATAGGCTGTCAACCAATGAAAAAATTACGAATTTACATGAGGTACATGTATAATATATAGTTGTTATTTCATGCATCATTAAATATAAAACACATTTTAGTGGGAATGGTCCTGAAGCCTGGTGATGTAGGCCCCTACATCCATGACAATAAAATACCACTTCTATCCTTTGATGTAAGGCAGGCCCCCAACATCCATGGCAATTAAATGACAGGTGAGGATGTTAAAAAATTCAATTAGCCAGTCACCTCCCTCGTGTAACATGACATCAACTTAATTGCCAGCACGAGGTCCCTAAGCTAAGCTGGCACAGTCTGAAGAGCAAGCTTTAATTTGGTGTATCGAGTTACATATAGACCTTCACCCCTTGCGTTGACAATAACAATTTAATTGGTTTCGTGTTACACAATCGATGTTAGATCTCTGAATGAATGTTCAGTCATACAGATGAATGAAAACACAATTCATCACGTGACTGAGAGATCTATATATAATACGTCATCAGGGTAGGGGATCATTTATAGCTAAGAATTTCACACAAGTCTACATCTCTCAAACATTCCCAAAAGAGAAACTTAAAGTTTTTACACTAAATATCACATTGTAATCTGTTCAGGACATTTTTGGTTGATTGCCCCACATTTGAAAATCTCAACTTGAAAAAGTTTTGCGATTACTAACATTTATTTGATTCCAAGGGGTAAATGTTAGATGATTGGGCATGGAAAATCAGGAAGATTGACAAACACAAACATGATGATTGACAACCAGATAGATGAACACGAGATGTAGCATGTGTACATGTAAGCTTACTCTATGTACATGTACTCCACTTAACTCTTTCCCCCATAGACTTGTGGGGAATTTTCTCTCTCTGACCCATAACAGATTTGTAATGGCGTAGCTCTTTAACCCATGGACTGATTTCAATTTTCACACGTTTCCAGCGATGTAAAATATCCCGTTTTATGTCCCATGTCATGTGGAAAAATATTTACCAATGGTCTCCCACAGGCCCATTCTACGTAATTTGTTCACGTTTTATATCAATATCAGCAACGTTTAATCTAAAAATAAGTAATCTTGCGAAAAAATGTTTTGTGTTTGCTTTCCATCTGTTGGAAATCACGAAAAAAGCGAAGAAATTGTCGCATTTTAGCTGCGTTTTGCAGCGTTCTGTTGTTGTTGTTCTGCTGCAATTCCTGTATTATCGCATACCATTGTAAAGCTTATTTTCCGTACATTCGGGATTTCGCAGTTACATCATGAGATGGCAGGTATAGAACGAGCTATAACTGAAAAAGTCCCATATACTTCCTTAAAGGAGAACGAAGGCTGGTAACAAGGTGAAGTAAAACAGCATCACTCATTGGCCCATGGTTGAGCGACCTTGAGCGACCTTTTCAGAGGCCCCGCGTGATTGGAGCAGTCGGTTTTTGCGCGTGGTCGCCATGGCCACGGGTCCACGAAACCGCCACGAAACACAGCGGGGCCAAAGAATGGCGGATAAATTTTAAAACGGGAGATCAACAGGTCCCGGGAAATGTTTATAATAAACTCAGATGGGCAGATTTGATGAGCTAGTCATCAAGGTTAGATACTTTGGTAGTTTATGCTCGAGTTACGTGAAATTTTCAGGAATATGGAAGCAGATTTTACTATTTCTCGAACGTTTATCTTAGATCATACCAAACTCATTTGGTGTTGAATCGCGCATTTTCCGTCAATTATTTTTCTTCCTCTCCTGATTTCATTTTACCCGTATTACAAAACAAACCAACCGTATACTAGTCAGATTTATTTAAATTTTGGCTTTCTGGAAATGTATAGTTTTAATAATGTTTCACTCAAAGTAAACGCGAAAAAATTGCAAAGTAATCCATAACATGGGAACTCAGTGACACGTCAAAATGCGTCTTCATGGGTTTGGCGAACATCCGTCAAAATGCGTCTTCATGGGTTAGGCGAACATGCGTCAAAACCCGCTTATATGGGGGAAAGAGTTAAACAGGTGCTGTGACATTTTTAGTATATTTACGGTAGACTTGCAAAGCACAGCAGGCATAAACAGAAATCTCAACACTGAATGTCAATTCCCCTTGCAGCTTTTGAAAATAAAGGTACATGTACACCTTCATAGAAAGCACATGGTGAAATATGTCAATTAGAGATCAGTGGTGTTTGGATGTTAGGCTGTAGAAGCCATGAAAACACAAGCCTGGGGGAGACTTTTAGTAGCAGAATCATCAATGCTCTGGTCACATGGGATAAACAGTTCTGGTAAAACTCCCTCAATATGAGAACATGCCATCAGGGCCTGATGATCAATTTGTTCAAAACGGAACATCAAATATATTTTTCTTTCGATTATTAACATACATGTACACCTTCTGGTCTAATGACAAATTTTTGAAACAAACAATACATGAATAGATAATACTATTATTAATACATATACATGTAATCTTCCAGCACACAACATTAAACTATCTTTTCCACTCATTAGAATATCTCTGCTCACAAAACAGTGAACCGTCCTTAAAATGAGGTGCAGTGCCACTGTATTTAATAGCTAGAGGGTGTGCGGGATTGATTTGTCAGGACTCCATGATTCCAATTTGCACACCCTAAATGATCCACTCTGTTATATGAAATGTAGAAATTTACACACCCAGATCCCCCATTTCTGGCCAATACCCTGATGAGGTACATGTATTACATACAATAGAAGCATCCCTTCTCTGTACCCCTTCTCCAGGATTATTTGCCCACAATTAAAATGAAATCTAATTTTTTGATCAAATGACTCCATCAAAATAGAGAGTTTGATAGCACCAGGGTTAATGTGGGGGGGAAATGTCTTTAATTACACTACAGATCTTCTGGAGTTCACAGATACATCATTGAAGTACAATTATGGCAAACTTCGCCCTCCCAGTGGAACCATAGCCCCATTTATCATGAACAATTGATGAGGTAGTGGTCAGACACTGTAGTTTGTAGTTGTTAATAGATCATCAGAGTGCCAGAGGAGACCAGGGTTTAATAATCCACTGATACATTGTACCCCTCACTGAAAATTAGCTACTGGTTCTGCTACATGTTCATGTATGTATTGTATGTGCCACCATGGAAGTAACAACTGAAGCTCCTCCTCATCTTGGGATGCATGGTGTCAGAACATTTTGGCCCACCACATTTCAGCACTATTGGGGATAAGACATTAACCAACCATTTGACTGTCATTGATGGTGGTAACCTATTAGTTTTTATTACAATTTGTGAAGCCATGTTTATGCTTTGAGGTCGATGCCTTGGGTGTCGTCATGTTGCCTGTGGGAAGCCGTGACTGAGTGATGACATGAGCATTCAGGACGGCACCGAATTTATGGAGTTCTTTCTCACTCGAATTATTGGCATGACCTTCACGATATTTTAAATCTCCATGACGGTCGTTGTGACATTTTTAGATGAGTATACAATCACTTTCGCTAATCTAAAAATGTCACGCAGTGGAGAAATGGCAGTGCCCAGTGCACACCATGGTGAGCAACATTTATTCTATTTTGCATTCTGTCAACATGTGACAAGTTTTGAAATAATGTGTTTTTGTCAGGAAATGTGTACATATTTAGAAGTTCACCATACATGTACTATATACATTTTCCCCTTATGATCCCCAGAATCACTGATTCAAGTCCAGGAACATTTGTCCAATTTAGTGTGATCCCTTGAGAAAATTACCAGACAACTCTGCTGGCTGGCTCTATCCCATTACATACAACCAGGCAAGAACAATATATTGATTAATGTGTTTGGATTGGTTTCATCTGCAACATAATTCCACCCAGGGAATTTTAGGAAGTTTTACCCTCCAGCAAATCATTTGGTACTAATTTTACTACACATGATGCATAGGGTATTCAGTTTCCTACAAAACAATTACAATAACATATCACGCCCATTGTTCCAGGAACTGATTTTGCTCAAGACCAGGCCAGATGGAAAATGATACATGTACTCTACATGTACTTATGGAATCGTGCCGTGACCTGAATATGAGTGTAAAATACTTTTTTTTTTATTATTGTAGCTTTATATTGCCCATATAACACTTCTCTTCTAATAACAAAATTATTCTTGGGGAAAAGGTTCCCTTCCCTACATTATGAGATTTTCACTTTCCACAAAAGAAATTGAACATGTACTACTACATTCTCGAATTGTCAGAGGTTGTAGCTTCCTAAATTGTCGGTGTAACACTCTCTGACCGCACTGTGCAGAAAAACGTGGCACACATGCCCCTGATCGCATTCGGTCTCTATCTGTATTATACGGGCCACCACTAAATGATGCCTGGTACATTTCATGTAGGGAACCCATAAGAAAATGGAAATTATTCCATTGAGCACCATAATGTTTTTTCCAGTTATGATTTGACATGATGTGATTGTTTCACAAATTACAAAAGTACATACATGTAACAATGTCCCATGTTGATCTCATAAATGTGTATGACCTGCTGTATCACTATAATCACTTTTATCCAACAGTTCCACAGACTAATACATGTATGAGAAATCTTCAAAAACACATTTCTCTCACTTCCTTTGAAAGTCTCGAGGAGCTTTATTCATGATTGAATAAAATACTCAATATTTTATCGTAAATAAATTTTATTTTATTGTTTATTCAGAGAGATTTATTCAGTATTTCACAAAAGTTCAATTCAAATACATGTAACTGACCTGTAATCAGAAATAACTGCGATCTTGTATATTGACAGTGGCAGTCTTATGATTTTAAGACCGTGATGCACAAAATAAATACGGTACAGAAACGAACCGTCTGTGCCTAATGAAGAACTGCTTAGCCAATTTAGCTTATTAACTGCATTGTTAACTGACTGTCTCGGAAACCATATAGCCTACTCATTATTTTTTAGAATCCTGAAATCCTTCCTGACTGACGGCAGGAAGATAGAAGTTTATTCCCTATACATGTATAAAACCAGAGAGACTGCAAACTTCACTTCTCTGGTCAATGCAACTGACATTGCACATGCACTCCCCCCAGTCACAGCTCTCAGTTAAAATTTGTTTGAAATAAAACTCACTGTAAACATCTTGCTCAGACTGTAAAGATTGGTGACAGACAGTGGCACTACATGAAATATCTTCAGAATATTCTCCTTTAATGTTGTGCAAAGCTCAGAATTCAGATTTCCACACCGGTATGTACAAGGGACACGCCAAAATTTCTGCACGCTTTTAGTAAGCGACAATCCAGCATAAAGTCAGTGATAGGACATCTTTTTTGCTACCTGATATAACTGGGCAAATTATTAAATTACAAGAATGAAGTAGGCCTACATGTACATTACAGAAATATTTGGAAGATAGTACAGATAATTTGTGTTCGTATAAATTAACCTTTAGATATATTGTACATATTTTAGCAAATTTCACATCAGACTTACATATAATACATTTATACGATCATGTTGAGTAAGTTTGAACTATTTATTTATTCGTATGATCTGTAACAAAAATATAATAATTTTTGATAATCATACTGATCTGGGCTGTGAAAAATCACTTCATTTTTCATCTTTGTAGCCCTATAGTCTGTCTATATGTTAGATAAGAAATGTGAAAATCTATATTTTTAACATAATTTGGCTTGAGAAATATCATCAAGGAATTATCATGAAAATTCTTTGGTTCAATCATACAATGTGTATGTAAATGTTTTAATCTTCTGCAAGATACATGCATACATCATCATGTACATGTATAGTCAATCCAAAGTAAATCATTTTTGTGAGTATTCCATCAATAAATTATGACAGGAATCTTCTTTAATATGAATTTTCACACAATACAGAAAATTGTTTCAGTTGGAATCTACATGTCTATGAGTGTGGTAGCACAGAGTAGCTACATGTACTAGCACAGTAATTGTCAGAGCTTCTATCATCAGCAAGTCCTTCTATCACCAGTCAGTGTAAGTGATGGCAATGGGCAGGTCTGTCTTCTCAGCACCTCTCATAGTTAACAACCTGTTACCCTATATATCATAACCCACCAGAATATATACAGGAACCAGGCCCAGAATATATCAACATTTTGGACAGCTTTCAAGTTAATATTTAGGTGTAGGCTAAAGTATGTTGAGTGTACAGAGTTATCAGATCTATAGGCCAATCTTTGCTGATGTACAGGAACATGTATGAGCAGATCAAAGAATATGTGAACAGAAGAATCAGATGCATTTTTAGATAATTCTCCTGTGAGAAATACAATGATTTTAAGGACACCTCGGTCCACATCTGCGATAAATCATAAGTGTACCATGATCATGTATTTGTCTTAATTCTACGGAAAACTAAATACAAGTACATATATAACTGCCTTGGTGGAAAAAAAGAATTAACACTTGGGAGTTGAGTGAAGTTGAATAGTAGTGACATCTGTCTAAACTGTGTTAACATTGAATAGCTAGGGTAGCTGCAGACAGAGGCTAGCTGAGCCTGAGATGGAGATATATGGTCCAAATGTGTGATGCTTTCTGACAAATAATTACATGATAATGAGTTTCCACAATTACACACATGGTTTTGAGGCTGTTTTTTTGGTGCTAGGGACTACTGTGATGGTCCATCTACCCCTGTCAGTGGTATGTAGTCAGGTGGAACTACATGTACGCTATACATGTCAGAAGATGTAGGCTGGCTTCGAACTTCATGGGGAATGGATAGGCGGTGGAACTGCCAATGAGAGTGTCAGCGAAATTTTTTTAAAAGCTGGAGGTGAAACGGTGTGTTCTAGCACATTTTGACAGCACTGTAAGCTTATACATGTATGTTTCTCACTTTACAGAATTGTAATTTCAGACTGATGAAAAAACATAGGAAAGTTTTCAAAGTGAAATTCATGTACCTTCCTGAACCTTTCGGGTCCCTTCTGGGATTACTTTAAATCTAGATGTGAACTGGGGCATTCTGGTGCAGTCTCATCCAACTTAAGATTTTTTACTTCTCTTGAACATAAGTTCATACACACAAATATTCTAAGATACTGGAACAGAAAGCAGGAACTGACCCCTACATGTAATCTGGTCCCATGGTTTACACACAAATGATTTTTTATTATTATTTTTTTTATCCGGGTGGAAATAGGTGCATTCTGGCACATTTTGACAGAATATTCACAAAATGTCAAAACTTGAAGATGGATGAACAAAAATCTGTTACACTCCAAATCCAAATTTTTGATAAGTGCTGCATTCTGCTGATATATATTTATTTGACACTTAATGTGTCAAACTGTCTTTCAGAATGTTCAGATGTTTGCACATAATATGCAGTGTGGACATTTACTGCGCATATATGCACATGAGAGTGTAATTAGTGGACAATTAGAGGCTCACTCCAGAGCTGACATCACATGTCTCTGACAAAGATATTAAAGCTTTTATATTATAGGTGCGAGTGAAGGGGATATTACTCACTGTTGAAACTTTCCTTCCGACTGACCCAATTATCTACCTTCTGGTTAATGACCCAAATGTTAACCTTAAGTAGCAGGATATACTCTTAGTCCTTCATTGTCTTACTTTGTGCACTAGAATCTCTGTACAGAGAAATTTTTCAAAGACTGAAAATATTCCTAACTAATCCTATCAGTATTGTTATGTAGCGGAATATGATATATATTTAGACTTAGAGAAACAAAGTGTACATGTATAATACATGTATAATATTTGGGGTGTTGTTTTATAAAAACATTTCTCCTTGAATAAAAACTCAGGAGCGTAATCCTTCATTTTTGAGGCTGCAGCAGCTAAAACAACCCAAATTTAGCCCTTCAGAACATTCTTCTTGCTCTCCTCCCATCATTTGTAAATAGGTTCCACTAACTAACAACAAAATCATTTCAAACCTTTTGTAGCCCATTGCACCACAGGATGGTTAGGAGAAGAAGATAATTTGGAGGGTTATTTCTTTTCTACAGGCAAATGATTCACTCTACCACATGTGTATTTTCTTTTCCATACAATACTCCGTAAAACCAGTATGAGATAAGGTGCTGGGAATTCATCTGATACACATGGAATGGGCACGTATGATGTGGGATGAGCGCATACAATGCAGGTGGCCAGTCACGACACTGGACACAAGCTGCAAGCATGATGGGTTCATTGATATTTTTAATAAATTACTGATAAAAGTAATGATTTAAATTATATGGGGAAAAGAATCCATCGAGAAGAAAAATACATCCCAATCTCGCCTGATGGCTAAGATGGAATTTATTGTCCTTCTCTCGAGTGGGAATTTTCATTTCATGACCAAGTTATATGGGATCTCCTTTATCCCAATTCCACCTGTCCTGCACCAGTGCAATGCATACAGTGCTGGGTACATGTACCTTCTACTTGTACAGTTGGGGGCAGATGTTGAGCAGTCTATTAATGTGGTACAGTTTAGAGCGGTTATGTACAGTGTATCAGGTGTTTGTATATCATCAGCCTGCTCTGTTGATGACCTGACTGAGCTATTACCTAATTCTCCAGGCGCACTCACCTATTGACAGAGATAACTGATCCCACATGACCATCCTAGTCTCACCTCAACATATAAAGTACATTCTCTAAAAATATGGCTCACTTCTACATGTACCATATCCTACATTGATTCTCTATAATTATGGCTCACTATTAGGAACATGAACCAAGAAACAATCTCTAATGACAATTGATTCCTCGTTTCCCATCAGACTGTTTTTCAACAGTGATGCAGGCGGGGTCTTAGTTTTCATTATTCATTACTCATTATTTGAAATAAAATCGGGCCGACATTCGGTCGCCATGTTTGAGAATGTTTAAACAAATGAGTTAACTCCCCTGATCGCTCAATTCTACCACTAAACATTCTATTATTACATGGCTCATTTCTATCACCGTACATTTTCTAAAAATTTGGCTCAATCCTAACACCATACATTCTCTAAACATACATGTATGGCTCAATTCTATCACTGTACATTCTCTAAAAATATGGCTCGATTTTACCACCATACATTCTCTGAAAATATGGCTAAAATCTACCACAATATATATTCTCCAAAAATTCGGCTTGATTCTACCATTCTGAAAATATATATGACTGGATTCTACCAAAATATATTCTTTGAAAATATGACTTGATTCTACCACCATACATGCTATAAAAATATGGCTTGGTTCTAATAACGTCCATTGTCGGAAAATATGATTTGATTCTACCTCTGTACATTCTCTAATAATATTGCGCACTTATTGTCATTTGATTCATAGGCAAGATAGTCCATGCATTTATAATGACCAAATCATCTGACCAGTTTGAAATTATCAGTTAGTCTATCTTCACACTGATATATAAGTAAAAGTTCCACATTTACATGAATCATAGTTTTGCATTGTACCGGTACTGTTTGCATTGTATCGCCCCAACGCTTCTTGTAGAAATATCGTAAATAAGAAATATGTAGGTACATGTGCACTGCAAAATCAGATACATGTACCTAATGAAGATTTTCAAATTAATATCTACACAAGTCAAAGTTTTGATGTATGAACTTCAATGAAGCAGTTGGAGCCCAGTTTTAGCCAAACTACCAGTATGAGCTTGAAGAGCTTTAGATATATGCATCCTGCCACAGCTGGATCCAGTCAGCTGGCTCAGTCTAAATCTGCAAAGTCCCAAAATAGCCATTGTAAACTCCGGATAGATGTTGGTAAAATTCTCGCATCCTTGCACACTTTGAAGAAAAGTAAGAGAAGGCCATCCACACTTATCTCCCCGTTTCTCATAAGCCGCCTGAACAAAAATTTACGTACCACCCTTTTTCTTTTTTTCTTTTTTTATTATTATTTTCATTTATTTTCATTATTTGCTGTTTTTCCTACTTCGATGCAATTTCAAAGTACAATTTCTCGCTTTCAACATGTTGAAATCAGTCGTGACACTATCTAGTCAACGGCATTTCATTCAACAACCTCCAAAACACATCATGTGACGATGAACTTGAATAAATAGCAAGACTGACGACAATAATATGCTTGTTGAAAATCCTTTCAGAGGAGGTACATGTAAGTTCAGGTTTACAACTAATTTTGTTTTTAAACATTATCAACATGACGGCAGATTAATGTCGGCTCAAGTTTATTTCAAATAATGAGTATAAATGAATAATGAAAAAACAGAAACAAGGAATCAAGTGCCATTAGCCTTTAGTGATTGTACATGTAAGAGGCAGAATGTTACATTCATAACCTTTGACAGGGGTTATTAAGGGTGCAGTACAGGTAACGTGACAGGGGTTATTAAGGGTGCAGTACAGGTAACAAAGTACTGGGTTGAAAGTCTATGTATCTTTGTAAAAATAGCAATATAATAAACTGGGTTCAGCACTCTTTTCCATGTTTTACTATTTTTGTTGACTTTCATTGTGCCAAACTCTGCACTCCCAGTGGTGGGTGGCAGAGGTAGATGGTGCCAATAATATGATGGCGGCGGCGCCAATAATATTTTGGTACATTCTACACTGGATAATATGCAGCATAGCGAGTCTACATGTACAGGCTGCCCTTCAATCCAATATATATATTCTCAGCCAATCCATCACTGCTGGTACTGTAACTGTTCATACAACCTGTATCACAACTGATTCAGTTTGAATCTTTGGTCATAACTTCTAAAACACTTATGTATTCATCAAATTTGAACTTTCAGACTCCTAAAATACACGTATACATACATGTACTTCTTTTCAAGCAAAATAAGGTTACCTCATACTTTTCCAATTTTATCCCGGAATGTTTTTATGACAAATCAAAATTTAAAAAAAAAAAAAAAATATGACCTGTTCAACTAAAAGGATCATGGGTAATTTTGAAATGGGGGCAAACTGGAAAAAAATGAGGCAAACTTTTAGTTAAAGAGGTAGTAGCGTGATTTTAGTTGTTCGGGTAAACTGAACAGCATGATCACTTGCAACATTTGCCAAAAGATTTTCAAGTATTGAAATCTCGTATTTCATATAGGGATCAATATTGTCAGATTCTTCAATTCGGTCTAGTGAACAACATGAAAATGGGAAATGACTGAGATGACGTCGGATAACGTGAGCAGGTATCCATGACGTCA
>JAVTVY010012146.1:0-54691 GCA_036873755.1 Hanleya hanleyi | reverse complement strand
AGTGAGAAGATGTCCCGTCGTTGGAGCGTCAGATCCCGGAGGGAGTGTGAGACGAAGGTAACATTACTCCTCCAGTAGCAGGCCCTCATTATGTCGGACACGGATCTATTGGTCCATAGAGGCCAGGATGCCGCCATGGCCCTGACCTCATGGGCAGAGACCTTGGACAAGGAGATAACCTCAGGTGGTACGTCCGTGTACGCAAAACGAATAGTCTTGGCAAGCCAGGAAGATATAGTATTTTTAGATATCTCCTGCTTGGAAGAGGGTCCAAAGGGGATGAAAAGACGCACCCGCCCAGCTCTCATATGCTCCACACGTGCCAGGTAACAGGAGAGAGCTCTGACGGGGCACAAGACTCTGTCATCGTCAACAGCCGCGGACAGGATGTTGGACAGAGCCGGGATGACGAACTCTCTCGGAAGATTGTCGTAGAGGGACTGATTCTTCGCAACAAAATCCGGGAGAGTAGATAACGCCACCCAGGTCCACTTAGGGTTGTATCTCAAAGACCTGAAGTCCAAGGCATGGATTTCTGATACGCGGGCAGCAGAGGCAAAGGCAATCAGAAATACGGTCTTGTAAGATAGAAACTTCAACTCACAGGTGCCGATGGGTTCGAAGGGCGGCTCAGAGAGCCATCTCAGAACCAGAGCCAAATCCCATTTAGGAAGCTGCGGCGTCAGAGTAGGCCTCTCCACCCGAAAGGAACGAAGAAGGGCAGAAAGGTTGACGTCGAGTGATGGGTTGACACCTGTGGTCAATTGAAGTACCCTGGAGATAGCGGACCGATAGCCGTCGACCGTTCCTGTTACAAGCTGCCTGTCATGGAACAGATGCAAAAGGAAGTCTGCTACCTGGTGAACAGTGGCAGAGGTTGGAACAATTCCACGTCCAAAACACCAGGTAGCGAAGGACTTCCACTTGTTCTGGTACACCGCAGTCGTGCTCTGGTGGACCGGACCATCCTTTCGGACGCTTCGACAGAAAATCCAGCCTCAACGAGCTGATGCTGGAGCACTTGAACGCGGTCAGTTGAAATAGACCGGGATTCGAGTGATACAGGCTGGATCTCGGCTGACGAAGCAGGTTCCACCAAAGCGGCAGCCGACGAGGTACGTCTATGAGAAGATCCATCAGGTCTGGAAACCAAGGGCGAGTGGGCCACCACGGAGCCACAAGGTAGACCACGCACGGCTGTGCTTGGATCTTCCGGAGGACTTGTGACAAGATTGCTGGCGGCGGGTAGGCGTACGCAATCATGTCGGACCAGTCCAAGGACAGGGCGTCGACTGCTAGGGCTGCTGGATCCGGAACGGGAGACACATAGGCCGGCAGTAGATGGTTCCAACGGGTGGCGAACAGATCTACGTTCGGCGTCTCCCATATCCGAGACATCTGGGCTAGGATGTCTTCGTGGAGCTGCCATTCGGTCGCTATTATCTGATTCGGTCTGGACAGTGCATCAACGGCCGAAGCTGCAACCGACCTCGAGGTGTTACATCCTGAGTTGATGTTAACAGGCCGATAATTGCAGCGAACTGGAGAGCACGTCTGTGCGATGCTGACAGGAACGTCGGCACCGACGTCAGAATTTTCTTCCAGCGGTCTTCCGGAGGTTTCGCTAACGCTGAAAGGGTGTCGTAGGAAACTCCGAGAAAGACTCGAGACTGGGATGGTGTCAACTCCGATTTGCCCTCGTGAGGAAGATAGCCCAGAGCAACAAGGACCTCCCAACCGAAATTGGTGTCCTTGCAGAGTTCCTCCCTGCACTGATTCCGTAGTAGGGAATCGTCGAGGTAGAAGTGGTACTTGAGACCTCTCGTGTGCAGGAATGACGCCACCGGGTTGAAAATTCTGGTGAAGACCCAAGGGGATGTGGATAGTCCGAAAGGGAGCACGCGTCACTGAAACTTCCGGTTGCCAACCAGGAAGCGCAGATACTTGTGATGAGCCCTGTAGATCGGAACATGCAGATATGCATCTTGGAGGTCGAGAGACGTCATCCAATCCCCTTGTAACAGAGCCGAACGAATAGACCGGAACGATTCCATCCGGAAATGAGGAGGCGGGGCCAAGAAGTCCTTGTTCAACCGACGCAGGTTTATAACCATACGCATTTCAGTGGTGTTCTTCTTGGGGACCAGGAACACCGGAGAATAAAAGCCCGGGGACAGATCGTTTGGCGGAAGTTCTATAGCTGCACCCTTCACTACCAACTTGTCCACGGACCTCTGAATCTCCATCAGGTGCTCCCGACGCACTGGAATTCGAGACGCCCTGGGTGACGTAGTCAACGGGGGAGTTGTGGCGAACTCCAGCCGATACCCATGACGTAGGGTGTTCAACACCCACGAATCCGCCTGGATTGCCTCCCAATTCCTCCAAAACCGTACAAGTCTCCCGCCTACCGGAAGCGCCGGATCTGGTGAAATTGGGAACGGCGGCAACGTGCGGTCTCGCCATGCAGAAAGCACATCTGCATGGCCCGTGTCCTCATTTCTTGGAAGCTCTGGCGGACTTCCCTTTTCCGCCACCACGTTTAGAGTGGCCGCTCCCCCCTCCCTTCGAACCTCCGCCGGATTTCGAAGAGGAGGGTACATCCTTCTTGGCACCAGCCCCGGAAGAAGAACTTGAAGATGAAGCTTTCTTCGGGGCCGAGGAAGACGACGTCGCGGCCTCGGGGCCGATCGCTTCCTCTGTTGCGAACCAAAGTAAGAATGTGTGGTCCTGGCAGCGGACATTTCATTCTGCAGCTCAGGTAGTACACCAGCAAACAGAAGTCCTGAGGCGGGGGACTGCTCCCTTAAGGTCGATCTCACACTGGCCGGGGTAAACGTAGGCAGGGCCGAAAACAGTGCAAGACGCCTTAAGTGTACAAACATAGCCGACATGAAGACTGAGGATGCCATCAAGTCCGCGTCTGCACGCGCAGCTGCCGTCAGGAAGTCCTTCATCAGGTTGACGTCATCCACCGGGACAGATACGTAACCGGAAGGCGACGTTTGGGGTATGCGATTAAGAATCGTGCGAATGGCGTAAAGAAACCAATCGAGATGGGAAGTAATCGCTACCTCCTGTCTAGAAGTGTCCTCCAGTAGACACATCTGACGAACAGAAAGAGGAATGTCTTTCTTCGGCGGAGAGACTCCAAGAAACTGATCGAGTTCCGGTTCCTGGACTGCTGCTCGATCATGCCAAGGTGAGCCGTGTACTGAATACGACCGGAACACGGGTCGCTCCAGCGGGAAGACACCAGTAGATTTCTTAAAAAGAGATCTAGACTCCTGTTGTCGTTGCCTCTCATCTTGGGTCTTAGGAAGTGAGAAGGCGTCCTGCATGCGTTCAGCACATTCAAAAACAGCTCTAGAAGGCGGAAGTGACGTGCGATGTGACGGCTCTTGTCGGAGATCAGACATCGCAGTAACCCTTCTGGATTCTACAATTGGCGGAGGAGTCATATCCGGAAACAACTCATAAAGGCGAGCCAGTGTATCAGAGTAACTGGACGCAGCGAGGTCCGGATCAGCATCGAACAAGGAAGTCCGTTCTTCCGCTTTCGTCTCAGCGTTATTCACTGTCCCGGGATTCACAGGGGTAAACCTGGGCACAAACGAGGGAGGTGTAGGTCTACTAGCCTGCGAGAGATCAAGTGGTAGCTGAGGATGGGAACCGGAAGTCGGCCTCCTTGATGATACGGGGCGAGGTTGATAGCCAGCCCACTCAGGCACCGGAAGTGGTGTAGGAGATGGTGGAGGAGGCATCAACATGTCACGCTGTAGGGCTGCGAAGTCAGCAGACAATCTATTAAACCTATCGAAGAGGCTGGTAGGAATAGATGTTGCTGGAGGACACTACCTATCAGAAGGGGGAAGTAAGGCAGAACCGGAAGCAGCCGCATACTGGGACATCGCCGGCCTAGCTGGGTATCTAGGCAGATGTGGGTGAGCAACACTCACTTGTCTCGGTATAGGTGCATGATACGGCATAGCATATCTGACAGGCCTAGGAGAGGGAGAACGGAAGTGAGCACCCGATGTACCGGAAGTCGGATGTGTAGGAATACGTGCAGTAGGAAACACACGACGTGGTACATCAATAGGTCGGACTACAGAAGCCACAGAAGGGTATGAAGTAGGCCTATACACTACACTGCGTACAGGGAGCGGGGAGTACGGCGGTGCAGCATAGGGAGCCGATCTGCTATACATCGATGACGTAACCGGAAGTCTGTTCATCGATGACGTCACTCTCGTGTCATACATCGATGAATGACCCGGAACCCCATAACCAGATGGATAGGCAGGAACATCATACGCAGAGGCAGTCCTATAGTAGGATGAAGTAGCCGACATCGGAGCATGCGCAGAAACAGGAGCGGAAGTTCTGATGTGATACGATGATACCGGAAGGTAAGACGATACCGGAAGGTATGAAGTCAATGGTTGCATATAAGCATCCGAGAAACTTGGAGCTACCGTTGGCCGGAAGTCATAACTGGACACAGGCACACGTTGACGCTGGTCCGGTTGAGCAAGCTGCGGGGGAGCTGACAAAGGCTGCTGTAAAGGTACCCTGGACAGCCTGGGAACATTCAGTAGGGAATGACCCGATGCAGGAAAACCGGAAACGGGTGTAATAATCACCGTAGACTGCACTGGGCGAGGTGATATTATGGACGCTGGAACAGCTGACATCTCCGTAGTTGGTATAGACGTAGATGAGCTGCGCCGAGTTGAAGACAGATTCTCCGGAAGTGACGAGTCCTTGACCACGGAAGTCACAGTCTCCGGATTGACAATCCGAAACAGGGGACCCTCAGTCGGAAGTGACGTCATAGATGTCGGATCAAAGTTGGCCGTCAAGGTCAAGGGCGTCCCGTGCAGTAACTTACCTACGGGACGTCCGCCATCTTTGTTCGCCATCTTGGCCCCTGAAACAGAATTTGCACATGGAGGAGGAGAAATACTGACTACATTCGGCAAATTACTAGATGGAGTTACACTCATATCCTGCGTAACGGACATATCAAGAGAGGCAGACTCCTCCGGCTCGTTCACAGGTGAGCGAGACGGAGAGCCGACCAAGCTCTCGGCACAATCGAAGCCGGGCGGGGGCAAAACTTCACTGGCATATGAACCGACAAGATATCGTTGGAATACATCGTCGGCCCATAGCTCGCATTCTGCACACTTGGCAAACTGATCGCACCAGATCCCTCTACACGGCGGACAAGCTGAATGCGGATCCGTCGTGGGTTTGGATCGTCCACATACAACACAAAACACGGACGCCATCTTTATTACGATTCGACAATACTCCCTGACGATGTTTGAAGTCCAGGTAGGTCTCGAATCCAAGGAATTTGGTAATATTCCTTTCTTCTCTCTCAAGATAATATCCCAGGAAATCTCCGAAGGTAATCCAAGGTTACGAGTAAGGAATATCGTGGTATTACAGATGTAGATCTTGAAACTTTTACGGGAGCACAATGGAACTACGTCTGACCGCTACGATTGTAGAGGAAAGAAGGAAGTGACGTGGTCAGACAGAGAGGATTCTGGGTACTCGCGCATGGGCATTGGGGCATTGCAGGGACTATTTCTTTTGGTTCTGTGGTAAGGTTTTACAATGGGGCAATCGCGTAGGAACACGATAGCAATAAGGTATGTGAAGGTAAGTTTTACAGCGTAGGAAATAACTATTTTATTTCACATCACATTAATATTTACTAATTTATCGTGCTGTTTTTTGCGGAGAAATTGCATAAATAAAAAATTCGGAAAATCTGATCGAAAAAATGCCGTTTTTGAAAATGACGTCACTATGACGTCATCAAAGCGGCCATCTTGGATTTTTTTGCATTTTCTGGTAGAGCTTGACCCAAGGGTATAGTGTGGTAAGTTTCCGCTCCCTAGCTGAAGGGGTAAGAAAAATAATTAGGGGGGGGGGGGGCATTTCGGCGGCCCTCCCAGGCCACAACATGTCCCAAAAAGCCCAGGCCAGATAGGGTTAAGTCGAATAATGTATCGACCAGTTGTGTGGGTTAGGCTGTTGCAATCGGCCCCAACTTGGTCACTCTGCTTGTCTGTAGGCATACGTCTCTGAGGTGGTAATGACCCTGATCCAATGAGCCGATACTGACAACAGTAATGGAGTGTCAATGGTTAACCGATATGTCCAACAGATGGTTTGAGCTAAGAGTCAGTAAAAGTTAGGAATTCTCGATGTCAGTCAAAGTTAGGATTCTCTTTGCCATGTAAGATCATCAAACTGTCAATCGTAAAGGGCCCCAGTGCAGTGTGCATGGATCATCGTGTGTTAACTTGTTTGCGAAGAATGAGGTGAAAGGAAACCCTTTGTCAGGGGTTGCCGCTCTACACTATGTAATTCTCATAACTTCGAGATGAATGCTAAGGTAGTCAAGTTCTGCTAGCTCATAGATCAACATTTCGATGGATGAAGTCAGCAGGGGCTCAGCGGTGGACGAATAAGAGAACTTCAAGGTTCCACCTGGACAGACGTTTGAAGAGGAAGTCAGACACAACAGGACTAGAAGCAGTGTCCACAAGATCCACTCCAGATAAGGCAGAGAGAGAGAGAAGTAAGGTTTAACGTCGCGTTCAGCAATATTTCAGCTATATAGGGACGATCAAACAAAATTCTAAGTATTCCAACAAAAAACAAGTTAATAACCCAGCAATCCAGAAGTACATAAATTAAAATTTATACTCCAAACCGATTTCTCTCAAATAACCTAAAATACAGTCTTCTTTTACCCGACTAAAAAGCTGCTTGATAAAAAGAATCTCTTACAATCTTAAAATCTATACAGCCGATCAGAATATGTTTCACTGTGAGATCTTCGTGGCATGGAATACGCCTTGGGGCTGGTTCCTTTTTTAGTAAACACGAGTTCATCTGTTATCCACAGCATCCCATAAAGACTGAAACAGCTTTCTCATATAAGCACAGATAGAGGGTCTGAAATTGCTTTATGGGATTCCAACAGGATCAACCTCATTATCTAGGGCTGCCTTAGCCATTTCATCAGCTTCAGTATTTCCTGTGATGTCAACGTGGCTAGGGAACCCACAAAACACAACATCAATCTGTTGATGAAATCTATGGTCATATAAAATGTCCAAGTGTTCAAGATGATGGGATGAGTTGAAGTTCCACTCTAACTAGCTTGAAGGCATGACAGTGAATCTGAGAATAGGACATATTTTCCTCCCGTAGTAGACTAAATACCTTCTAAACCTGACAATAGAGCTTTGGCTTCGGCAGTGAAAATCAAACTTTTACCTGGAAGTTGACAAGTTTTAGTTTTGGAACTAAAGATAGTAACACACGCTACTCTCTCACCATCTTTAGAAGCATCTGTATAAAAAGCCTGATGCGATCTGTATTTTTCTCTCAAAAAAGTCTTGTATATACATGAGATAGCTCGTGTCTGCCTTTTTTATATTTTGTCATTGTAAGATCTACCTCTGGTCTGGCTAACTGCCATGGTGAAACTGGTAAGAGCTTGTTAGGTAAAATTTGACTAAGCTTAATACTAGCTGCTACAATGTGTGGTTACATGCGAATTCCAAAGGGTGGAATAATAGATGGTTTCTTTAAACACAAATCCATGTATGGAGGGCAATCTAATTAAAATTAAATCCTGTCAGCTCCTCCATTTGGATATTTCGCTGCAGGATCTAACCGGCTTGCAGTAACGCGAGTGTTAACCAATCCCGAGAGCTCTTCATAGTACTTTGAAGGGAATATAATGGTAAGTGTTTTCCGGTTGGCTCAGCCAAAGCAAGCGCCTAGCTGTCTGGGAAATCGACTGATGTTGCCGCCCTCCCGCCAGGTTGGCCATAATGCGTGGTAGAATTATTGACTGGTCCTCGGCCTAAAGCATGAGTTAAAGCAGAAACCGTGACCCTATCTCCCCTTCACGACTGCAAGTAAAGTAGTTAAAATGCGGCCGTGATGTCACAAGAGTATTAAATATTCATGAGCTGGGAGCTCTGAAAACCAAATTCAATTGGAATCAGTAAGATCCTACATAGCGACATATAAGATTTGGGGAGCATTGATAGGATATCAATTTATTAAGATTGGTATGGAGGGTTAAAAACACAGTATATGCAGGATTTTAGCGATTAGATCACAATATTGTGATATATTGCAGTGCTAGTTTAATTCTTCAAAATTTTAAAGGAGATTCATCCGCTTCGACAAACTTTCTTTTTGTGATGCTTTGAATGCTCCGAGGCAAAGACTTAGTCCTTGATGGAGAATAGGATCTAGCTTTGTCAAGTTTGATTTGCTTGCACCGTTGTAAACAACAGAGCCATAATCAAGAATAGAACGAACAACTGATCGATATAAATGGAGAAGCGTCTGCTGATCTCCTCCCCACTTATAGCTGGCAACTACCTTCAACAAACAAAGAGCTTTTATGCACTTAGCTTTCAGGCAATTTATTTGAGATAAGAACGTTAATCGGTGATCAAACAAATATTCCCAACAATTTGACTTCTTTTACTACCTTGACTTCAGTTCCATCTAATCAAGTACTGGATCTTTGTGCTGGAAATACTTTCTACAAAAGTGTATACAATTTGTCTTAGCTCTCGAGAGCTTTAAACCATTTTCCAGACACCATTTCTGAATTCTATTTAGACAAAGTTGTGATGTTCTCTCAATATTATGTGTACTTTTTCCACCCAGAACCCATACTAGTTATCATGAATGTCAACTCATCGGATGACAGAGAACACTGCATTTTCAACAGGACGGAATTTGAATTTTGTCCAAATGATTTATTGCCAACTTCATATGTGTACACATGTAAAGTTTGATCATACACAAGCACCTGTTGTTTTCAACTAGAGTATACAAATTATAGTATATAGTCTGCTGAACAAACATTTTGGACAAACGACAAAGATGCACAGGTTGCTATGCATCCAGATTAAAGCTGACATAACAATAGTAGTATATGGTACTGCATGTTGGAATCACATCACAATTGATAAACAATACGCATTGAGTTGATTACACCAACAACATGAACAATTCTATTCGCAATGTCATAGTAAATTAGCCATAAGTAATTATATGAGAACAGATATGACAGGGTAACATTCAGCTAAAGTGACTGTGACAAGGCAGTCAATGCCACTCCAATTTTATTTTTTGTTTTACAGGTCGATTTTTTTTTTCAAGATTAGAGGCAGTAATGATTTTGACATGAACAGGGCCAGATGAGCAGAAACTCATCTACCAGCAAAAAGAAATGGGTTCTATTTTTGTCGGGTAAACCCTACTCTGTTATCACTTCTCAGTTTTGTCTTTTTTCTTCTGCACATGATTTGATCTCCTGTCCAGAGACTGTTTTCATTTGATGCCCTTTACAGCATTCATAAAAAATACCATTCTTCTGTCTGACAGTCATATACACATTTGCAATGCACAGTAGCGTGTGCATTGAATGTATGTGATAATTGGGACATTATCGCAGTAAATTTTATCTTTCCAATATCTTTTAAAATTTGCCTTTCCAATCTATTTTATCCGGTATCATTTGATATAGCGGGAAGGGTAGTCATTCTCTATGGTCCATCGACAACCGATCCATGGAGAATGCTCAGCATTCAACCTTGACTCGGAAATCATCGACCGATCTCGGAAGGGCCCAACAGAAGTGAGCTAATTTTTGTCAAAAAAGCACCAAATTGACAATTTCTTACAGTCTACATACTGAATTATCAGATAAAGAATAATCAAAGCCCACAAATAAACACAACCAGACGTACAGTGATTCAAACCTGCCGTATTGGCTTATTTTGCACTCTTCGGTGAATTTACAGTCGACATTTTCTCTGGTTGCAAAATTAGGACACCTTTAACCAAAATCATATTTAGACTGAATATTTCATAATTATTTGTTGTTCAAAATAGCTAAAATTGGTTTTGGTTAAAGGTGTCCTATTTTTGTGACAAAAGAATACCTGCACCAAAAAGTGCATAAAATACGAAAATAAGCCAATGTACCAACTTTGGTGCACTATAAATCCGTTTTCGTGCATCTGCAGCCCTTCATTATTTCGTGTATTATAATTCAGCATGTAGGCTGTACAAAAATGGTCCATTTCATATCCTTTTGATAAAAGTGAAAGTTTGGCCCTACAAACCCATCAGCTTGAGGACGATTCCCTATGTAAAGTGAACACCACTTTTCTTCCCTTAAATGATCACAAATATGGGACTAATAAACTCCTCTGGTGCAAGTAAACCCGACATCAGTACTTCAAGTACTTTGATTATTATCACCAACCCTTGAAAAAAAAATAATCTGCCCATAAACAAAAAACTGCAATTGATGTGGCCTGAATCATTTTCAATGAGATATGAGAGTCTGCTTTTCCCACAGCAAAGAAAGTTTGCACAGCATCGAGATACAACCTTTCCATCTCGTTTCCAGGCCTTCACGAAAATCTGTCCATCACTTTAGCAGTTTAACTGCAAACAGCTAAAAAGACATGGGCAATTTGCATGTTAATTTCATGATGTCATAATGGCCAGCTCATATGGAACAACATGACAAGCCTGACATGATTTTTGTCTATCAAATATAACATGGCAGACAGTGAATGGTGATTTTCATGGAATCTGGATCAATTTACATGATATTCAGGTATCAAAACTCTAGATGCTGGATGAAATTTCTCTGCTTCTGAGAAAAATCATTTACATGTATTATATATCGCCTAAAAGCATTCACTTGGCAAATGTGAACACAATGTTTAGTAAAGAATCATTGAGTGGGGGGGGGGCGCCCGGCGGGGGGAGAGGAGTGGGAGAAGATGGCTGTGGGTCAGATTGGAGCCGATTATTTTTTACACTCCAAAACCTGCCAAATCAGATTTTTCTTGCAGTTCACATAATGAAATATCACCATCAAAACAACAGATGTTCAGCTGCCTAAAAATGGAAATCTAATTGGTGAAAATATGCTCCCCTGCCTATTTTGATATTTTTGAAGCATTTCTATGGAGGATTTTCTCCTGCAGCAAAAATATGACATCTCAAACCAAAATCATTTGTGGTTCTTTCAAATAAACTTCCTAATACATGTATATAGTATGATAAAATAATTTTGGTTTGAGAGGTCGTATTTCTGCTGTAAGAGAAAATTATCTATGTAAATGCCTCAAACACACAAATCGGGTCAAGCTATCAAATCAAATCAAATTTTGATTGATAGATCTCTTTTTTCATCCAATGGAGCATTGCATTTTTTAGGCTGGTACATGTATTTCAGTGTGTAAAATCTGATTTGACAGGTTTTGGATTGACAAAAAAATATCAGCTTGATTACCATCACAATCAATCGGTATATTCCTCAGGCCTGTGTCGGGCATAAGAGGTTACATAAAAAATTGCAAATATTACCTGGCGGATTACATGAAGATGAATAAATGATAGATGAAATACAGTAGATATAGTAATTATAATCCTCATTTATCATTTCATTGTTGGAGGAGTGGTAGAAGAAACAGTTACTCTTCTTGTATTAATTTTACAAATTGTGCAAGTCACCTAATAACACCACTATTGCGATTGGTGAATAAATTTTGTAAACCATAAGAAAGTTTATTTCTAGAGAAATAGTAGGTGTTTATTTGTTCTGAATGTATTAACCCTAGTCCTGTCGGCCACTTATACGCTGGTCGAAGTGTGAGTGCCATGCTGTCAAGCAGAGTTGAACTGTTCAAAATGGGCTCAAAAAACGGTGACTGTCTGGTCATGGGAATTGATAAATAAATTGAAATAATGGATAGTATTTGATGCACGATACATCATTTTAAAACCCTGAACATACATTCAGAACATATTTGTCATTTTACAGCTTTAGAAATATTTAGGAATCGCAATTCGGCAAAAATAGTGTACCGTAAAACTCACATAAGAAATTTTATCAGATTCAGAATACTACCGATCGACGGTCTGTTTTGCTTCATCTCGACTAAATAACTCGTCTAAATTCTTATAGATGTCACGGTATGTATTCCTCGTTACTCGTAGCATAATGAATATTGAATATTTATTAAACATTCCAAGTGAATCGGTAAAAATCCGTTTGTTACGCGACATGTGGATTTCCTCAGCCAAACCAAACGACATTTTGAGTCGGGTTACGTCAGGTGATCATCATTTTCGCGGGTTTATTGAGGTTGAATGGGAAGGATTCGAAACACATGACCATTTTCACCCAATAAAATCGATGCATTCATACAACTTGACACACAAAAGATTGTGCGGAAATGGAAGCAGAGTTGTTGCCCTTCAATTTCATATCTTTAACGTGTGAAGGGGCTTTCGGGATTTCTTTGCAAAAACTTGTAAACAAGGTGCGTTTTCACGCGTTTCAACAAACTTTTCCGAATAAATGACGCTCTGTTTTACATTTGTAGACAATCTTCACATAACTAAGCGTCTTTTTTAGTAATAAACACCGAACTCACGTTAAATAAGTAATGAAATTAATGAAATAAGAACGTATAGTCGGAAAGTCGACACTGGGAACTTGACAGTCGAGGAACGTGTATACATGTTGTCGACAGGACAAGGGTTAAAGTGCACACAGTCGAATATATAGTGATACTCATCTCCTACAGAAATATTACATCATACGCATATTCTTTCTTCAATCTGCATTTTGTTCCATCTGCCCTTTTCTATGGGAAGGGCGTGGTTTGATGTCCTATAAAAACGTAAAAGCAGGAAGAAAAGGTTATCTGGTAATATATCAAAATATTTTTCTATCTCAAAATCATGTTTTATTTTTCTATAAAATCGACCCTTTTCTGAACATCTCGTGTCGCTCCTCCAAGTTTGTAAATACTGGTCTTGCAACTTTATTTTCATACTTAACGACAGCCACTTACAATTCGGGAATGACTGACTATCCCAGATATTATTTACTCCCAGGTTGTTAAGGATAGATTTTACTTTTTTTATCCAGATAAAACTATTAACATCAGCAAGCATGAATTTATACAAATACTAGATATTTTGGTTAACTTACCTCCCAATAACTTACCCCAATAATTTATTATCCTAGATTAAACAGTCACTTGAACAGGAAACCTCTCTAGTTCCCCAAATATCATGTAACTGGCGGTCAACTTACGGAGTTTCAGTAATTGTTTAAGGAATTTCAGTTCACATGTCCGTATGCATTTAATATTCCCCACTCCCCATTTCTCGCATCCATATAATAGTACCGGCATCACAGTTTGATCAAACAATTGCATAATACAGTCCATCGGCAAATCTAGGTTCCTACATTTCTTTTGAAGACAGTACAATGCTTTAGTAGCTTGTTGAACATTGTTCTTCATACAGTAAGTGAAACTTCTATTGGAACTGAAATAAACTCCGAGATATTTAAAATGACTAACTATTTCAATGGTCTCATTGTCGTATGTAAACTTAAAGTTATTGGTTTTTATACGCCGCCCAAAAGGCGGTCGTACTATGTGATGGCGGTTTCCGTCCGTCTGTCTGTCTGTCTGTCCGGTTCTCGTGTCCGGTCCTCGTGTCCGGTCTATATCTGGGACAGTTTCCTATCCACAGCTCCAATTTTTGGTGAGTGGCTACCCTACGGGGAGGCGATGTGTCGCGTACCAAAATGAAGGTCGAGGTCACAGGTCAAAGGTCACTGGCCTAAAAAAGAGGAAATCACTGAAGTGTTCGTGTCCGGTCTATATCTATGAACGTTTTCTATCCACAGTTGCATTTTTTTGTGAGTGGATACGCCAGGTGGAGACGATGTGTCGCGTACCAAAATTGAGGTCAAGGTCAGAGGTCAAAGGTCACTGTTGCCAAAAATCAGGAAATCATTGATCGTTGACAGTTTTCTATCTAAAGTTCTAATTTTTGGTGAGTGGATGCCCTAGGGGGGAACGATGTGTTGCATATTAAATGTAGGTCAAGGTCAGAGGTCAAAGGTCAGTGTGATTGAAAAATCAGGAAATCGTTAAAAATTTCTAATTTTTTGTGAGTGGGTTCAATAGGCGGAAATGAAGTGATGCGTACCAAAAATTAGGTCAAGGTCAAATGTCACTGACCCCAAAATTAGGAAATTATTAAAAATAACATTTTTTGTGTCAGTAGATAAATTAGGGGGACACAATGTGTCACATACCAAAATGTAGGTCAAGGTCAAGGTCACTGTGACCCCAAAATCGTGAAATTGTTAAAAATCATGAATTTTTGTGTCCATTGAGAAATTGAGGGGCGACGGTTTGTCATGTACCAAAATTTAGGTCAAGGTCAAAGGTCACTGTGACCCCAAAATCAGGAAATCATTAAAAATCATGATTTTTTGTGTGCATTGATAGATTGAGGGAAGACAATGTGTTGTGTACCAAAATGTAGGTCAAGGTCAAAGGTCAAGGTCACTGTGACCCCAAAATCAGAAATCATTAAAAGTCACATTTACATATGCCTGTCGAAGACGAGGTCGTGTAATGCGATGTTGCGTTCTGTCCATTCATCCATTAACATTTGTCGTCCATGCGATAGCTCTAGTTTCAAGGTATGGATTGGTACCAAACTTTGAGTATACCTTACTCGCATGGCAAAATGGAGCCATACATATGAGATCAGGTCTAGGTCGCAGTCCCCCAAAACTGAATCAAGCTTAGCTGACTAAATGTGTTGGAATATTGTTGGAATATTCGAAGTTCTGCATTTATACGGTATTGTCCTGTGGAGTTGTCTCCCATGTTTGAAACGCTTCATTTAGTTAAACTGTTATGAAATAAAAACCATACATTTACTAATTTAATGGGGAGAATAATCCTTTATGAACTTCACACCCGTTTATTAACTCAAGAACAAAGGTTTACTTCATCAATTTCTTCTTCCTTCATGAAAAATTCTCTCGTCTGAAAGGAATCCATTTGCAGGAAAACTACTATTTTCTTGTGTTTGATTATTGTCGATTTCAGTGAGGGATATGTGAGCTCTCAGCTCTTGCTTCAAGGTCAACTAGTTACCAAGAGTTAAGCTCATTTTAGTTTATCATTCAATATAAGATGTGATATATGTTACATTCTCACAAGCAAAAAATTGTAGACCTTTCTCTGAATTGCTAGATCAACTGAAATCAAGGCTATTAAACAACCTTGAAATTTGAACCAATGTAATTCCAGATATACGGGCGTATATTGAAGCCCCTTGAGCTCTTGTTGTTGTTGAGTTAGCTATAATGACCGTGTCATCAGCATAGAGCAATACAAATAACTTAGAATACATGTAGAAATCATCATTGTCAGTTTCTATTTCTATACCTTTACAGCGATTATATTCCATATAGTCTTCCAGATCATTTAAAAAAATAGCAAATAATAAAGGCGGTAAATTTTCTCTCATCACTCGAGTCAGAATACTTATAATACTGAGTACCAAATGTTTCAAAAGCAGGACTTAACAAAAATTTTAGCTATTTCTTCTGAGACTCTATTTACATTGTTCTTCGTTATTTCATGGTCACTTTCCATTGCATTGTTTTGATATTCAGGCAATTTATGAGGGAGTTTTTCCCATATTAACATCACAGATCCTTTTTGCATACAGAGAAGTTGCATGGAGAGGAACCAAATCAGAATGCTTGAAGTAATAATGGAATGGTACCAAATTGAAAGCTATCTGAAAGTCTGACACTGATATCCTTGAATTTCTGTTCTGTGACATCGTAGAGGTATAAGAATTATATTATAGCTGGGACTTCTCCAGGGAAGTCATCCGTTCCAGCAGTAGCTTCCAGGCCTTCTCTACCTGTAGACAATTAAAAACAAAATCTATCAGAGCATGTACAAGCTGGGAGGGTGGGGGGGTATATGTGATCTTGTGTTTGCCACAGTTACACATGACCTGGTCAGCTATTTCAGCCATCTTCATACCCAAGTTGACTTGACCACCGAAAACATGCAAATCTGAGGAGTAAATTTCTTTTGCAACCCAGAGATGAGCCCCTAAGAGCATACGCAATGACTGTGTGTTGTGTGACGTATTCCATTCATTCAAGGTGTTAATGGAGAAGTGGACTTGTGTATATGGTATTTCAGCATACCTACACCAATTCTCAAATTTATTTTGATGAAAATATCAAGTCACAATGTGGCGTAACTAGGTCCACCAGTTCTAGGAGAAGATATGGGAGTGACAGTACCAGACAGCCTGTCAATCAAGACAAGGAGAAGATATGGGAGTGACAGTACCAGACAGCCTGTCAATCAAGACAAGGAGAAGATATGGGAGTGACAGTACCAGACAGCCTGTCAATCAAGACAAGGAGAAGATATGGGAGTGACAGTACCAGACAGCCTGTCAATCAAGACAAGAGTTCCTCCTGAAAGCATCAATCACTCAATGTCATGTATCACTTACTTCAGCGAACTTGTGGTAGGTCCGTCATGTATGATACCGTAAATCGGGTACAGTACGCGTGCAATATAATTGTTCCTTTTCAATACTTGGTTGAATGGTTCCCCACACATAGTCTCCATGTTGTAAGGGATTGACGTATCATACATGACGGATAGACCAAACTTTTGACAGGACATAATTTGGTGTGGTAATCCCCCTAATAATTCAACCCCCACCCCTCCATCAATATTCAATCACCCCCCTGGGGGTAATTCAAATAAATTTCATCATCCTCTAAAAAAATTGAAATAATAAAGAAATAATGAATTCCATGCAAGATTTTGAACAGTTTTCTCTGTGACTTTCTGTACTAAATATATTTGTGTGGGAAATTTCCCTTCCTGTGATTGAATTATTAGGGGGATTACTGTAGGTTAGTGACATACCTGCTTCTGTGTGACCTCATATTCCCACAATGTGCTGAGGACCACGTGTGACCTCGACACTCGCTCTGCAGAGGTCATCTGGGAATTGATACGTTTTAATGACTCCTCCTCTGATAGGTGGTTACGTTCCATGATTCTCTTCACTGCCTGAAACATACAGTAGATATCCGCAAGTTAGAGAGAACTACCTCTCTAACAAGGAGATAAACAAGCGTTCTGAGAACCCCAACAGCTCGCCTTGCGGGGTCATCCGCCAAAGGTGCAGCAGTATTGAAAGCATACATGTACAGCAAACAATAAGGTCTGGAATAGGTGATGTGGTACAGACAATAATGTCTGGAATAGATTATCTGGTACAGACAATAACATCAGTCCCATGTGGGATTACTGGCAAAAGTTAATCCCATGTAGGATGGATAGGTCAGTGCCGTCAGATTACTGGTACATAGGGCAGTCCAGTGTGAGATTACTGCTGGATAGTTCAGTCTCATGTGAGATTACTGCTGGATAGGCCAGTCCTGTGTAGGATTACTGCTGGGTGGACCAGTCCCATGTTATTACTGATGGATAGTCCCCTGTGGGATTACTGCTGGATAGTCCAGTCCCAAGTGGGATTACTGCTGGATAGGCCAGTCCTGTCTGGGATTACTGCTGGATAGGTGAGTCTCATATGGGATTAATGCTGGATAGGACAGTCCCATGTGGGATTACTGCTGCATAGGCAGTCCCGTGTGGGATTACTGCTGCATACGGCAATCCTGTGTGGGATTATGGCTGAGGAGGCCAGTCCCGTGTGGGATTACTGCTGGATAGGCTAAACCTGTGTGAGATTACAGCGGAATAGGTCAGTCCCATGTAAAATTATGGCTGGATAGGTCAGTGCGATGTGGGATTACTGCTGCAAATTGCAATCCAGTGTCATATTACATCTGGATAGGTCAGTCCCATGAGAGATTACTGCTGCATAAGCCAGTCCCGTGTGGAATTACTGCTGGATAGGCCAGTCCCATGTGGGATTACTGCAGGATAGGCCAGTCCGGTCTGGGATTACTGCTGGATAGGTCAGTCCCGTGTGGCATTACTGCTGGATAGGCCAGTGCCATTGGGATTACTGCTGGATAGGTCAGTCCTGTGCGAGATTACTGCTGAATAGGCCAGTCCCAAATGGGATTACTGCTGGATAGACCAGTTCGGTCTGGGATTACTGCTGGATAGTTGAGTTCCGTTTGGGATTACAGCTGGATAGGTCAGTCCCGTATGGCAATACTGCTGGATAGGCCAATGCCATTTGGGATTACTGCTGGATAGGTCAGTCCCGAGTGGGATTACTGCGGGAGAGCTGTGACCTAGGAAAACATGAAACATGTCCACCAAGTTTTATAATCATTCAACAAACTTTCCATGTACAGATCTACCTGTAAATTTTTCCCCAACAAAAACCTTATCAATGGAAAGGTACAAAGTCTAAACTGCAATAATTAGGCAAAAATTTCATATTTAATGTCATATTTCTTAAATAGCACATGCACATCTTTGAATCACATTGAACTTGGGTAGCAAGTGTCAAACTCATCCAATGAAAGCTGACAGCTTCAGAAAACTTTCCATGTACAGGTGTACATGTACAGGTGTACATGTATATACATGTACATTATTATTGGCAGATTAAGACAAAACCCTCAAAATTTGAACAAAAATTAATATTTCATCTCCTAAATATCACAGGTACATCTTCTAATCATAAGAAACATGTGTACCAAGTTTAATAATCATTCAATGACAGCTGACAACTGCAGCAAACTGTGGTGTACAGATGTACATGTGCACTTCAGCTAAACGCAATACTCATCATTTGCCATAATTTGGAGAAAAATTAATATTTCATCTCAAAAATAGCACAAGTACATCCTCCAATCATAAGAAACATGTGTACCAAGTTTCGTAATCATCCAATGAGCTGACAACTGCAGAAAACTTATCTAGAGGCCTACATGTACAATTTACCTAAACAGAAAACTCATTCATTTGCCATAATTTGGAGAAAAATTCATATTTCTTGTCAAAAATAGCACAGGTACATCCTCTAATCATAAGAAACATGTGTACCAAGTTTCATAATCATCCAATGACAGCTGACAACTGGAGCAAACTTACCATGTACATGTACATGTACAATTTACCTAAACAGAAAACTCATTCATTTATCATAATTTGGAGAACAAGCGTTCTGAGAACCCCAACATCTCGCCTTGCGGGGTCATCCGCCGAAGGTGCAGCAGTATTGAAAGCATACATGTAGAGGAAACAATAAGGTCTGGAATAGGTGATGTGGTACAGACAATAATGTCTGGAATAGATTATCTGGTACAGACAATAACATCAGTCCCATGTGGGATTACTGGCAAAAGTTAATCCCATGTAGGATGGATAGGGCAGTCCAGTGTGAGATTACTGCTGGATAGTTCAGTCCCATGTGAGATTACTGCTGGATAGGCCAGTCCTGTGTAGGATTACTGCTGGGTGGACCAGTCCCATGTTATTAGTGATGGATAGTCCCCTGTGGGATTACTGCTGGATAGTCCAGTCCCAAGTGGGATTACTGCTGGATAGGCCAGTCCTGTCTGGGATTACTGCTGGATAGATGAGTCTCGTATGGGATTAATGCTGGATAGGACAGTCCCGTGTGGGATTACTGCTGCATAGGCAGTCCTGTGTGGGATTATGGCTGAGGAGGCCAGTCCGGTGTGGGATTACTGCTGGATAGGCTAAACCTGTGTGAGATTACAGCGGAATAGGTCAGTCCCATGTTAAATTATGGCTGGATAGGTCAGTGCCATGTGGGATTACTGCTGCAAATTGCAATCCAGTGTCACATTACATCTGGATAGGTCAGTCCCATGAGAGATTACTGCTGCATAAACCAGTCCCTTGTGGAATTACTGCTGGATAGGCCAGTCCCATGTGGGATTACTGCTGGATAGGTCAGTCCCGTGTGGCATTACTGCTGGATAGGCCAGTGCCATTGGGATTACTGCTGGATAGGTCAGTCCTGTGTGAGATTACTGCTGAATAGGCCAGTCCCAAATGGGATTACTGCTGGATAGACTAGTTCGGTCTGGGATTACTGCTGGATAGTTGATTTCCGTTTGGGATTACAGCTGGATAAGTCAGTCCCATATGGCAATACTGCTGGATAGGCCAATGCCATTTTGGATTACTGCTGGATAGGTCAGTCCCGTGTGGGATTACTGCGGGAGAGCTGTGACCTAGGACGAACTGTAAGAAACATGTGTAGCAAGTTTCATAATCATTCAATGACAGCTGACAACTGCAGCAAACTGTGGTGTACAGATGTACAATGTACATGTGCACTTCAGCTAAATGCAAAACTCAATCATTTGCCATAACAGGCCTTGCTTTTCGTCGAAATTCACGGGTATCCAAACGGATACCCGCAATTTCAGTTTACGGGTATCTACCAGCATCCACTGAAGTGACGAAAAATTGAAGTGTGGAGATTAAAGTGGAATAAACATTTATGTACTCTTTTCATGTTTACTGTTGTTAATAGGATAATTGATTCTCACATCATGTTGTTCCCCACCGCTGTGTAGCCATTCGATTCACTGAGCTGATATTTGACCGTTCAATCAACTGTCAATTTTACTGTGATCGGATGAGTGGATAAACTTTCTCTTGAGCAACCACAATAACATGCAGCATGATTTATGAAATTGTGTCAAGGATTGTCTCCTTGAATTAATTTAATTTGGAGCTGTAATTTGGAGTCACTTGAAAATTTTTGATTTAAGGTTATGGACCTTGATTATATTCTCATTATGGACTAAAAAATAGCTCGGTCTCTCACTATGAATGTCACGGGTCACCAGCTCAGCTTCCGACTTCATTCATTACGAATGTTTATACTTAAGCGCTGCATATATAGTAATACCATCTTCATGACACCTAGCATATAACTTAAATATGTTGATGAATTGAACAAACACACAATATGAACTTAAAATTGAGTGATGTAAGTCAAGAAATTACGAACAATTCCAATGAACACACATTTAAGAAGTTCACCACAGCACTAACTTCAGGGATTATAATGAGTTAATTTCGTGTTTTCGTCATTCTGTATGAAGACAAAACCATCCTTTACATTATCTGGCCATCCGTTGTAAGTCTGTACAGATATTGTCTTTCCTTTCGACATTTTCAAGCAGATTGGAATCAAGCCCTCTCGTGTCCTCCATGTTTACCGTTTGTAAACATCGACCATAACACGATAGTTTCTGCAATTGCATTCTCCTATGCACGGTTGTTTGTGTAAATGCCCGTAGCTACAGATGATACGACGAAAATCGCCCAGTACAAGAGAATGCACGCAGCTGCCATAATTCGTCGCCCACTTAGACGTCGTAAAAATATGAACTTCTGCCATTTGTAAAGCCTGCGGTCGATGATTTCTAGGTAAACTATCGTTTATTAAAGCCGAATATGGTTTTTTTGATAGACAAAATTTTCCCCAGACATTATTTTACGGGTATCCAAACAGATTCCCGTGAAGCGAATGAACGGGTATCTCCACGAGTATCGGATACCCGGATACCCGTCGAAACGCAAGGCCTGCATAATATGGAGAAAAATTAATATTTCTTGTCAAAAATAGCACAGGTACATCCTCTAATCATAAGAAACATCTGTACCAAGTTTCATAATCATCCAATGACAGCTGACAACTGGAGCAAACTTACCATGTACATGTATATGTACAATTTACCTAAACATAAAACTATTCATTGGTCATAATTTGGAGAAAAATTAATATTTCTTCTCAAAAATAGCACAGGTACATCCTCTAATCATAAGAAACATGTGTACCAAGTTTCATAATCATCCAATGACAGCTGACAACTGGAGCAAACTTACCATGTAGATGTATATGTATACATGTAGAGGCCTACATGTACAATTTACCTAAACAGAAAACTCATTCATTGCCATAATTTTGAGAAAAATTAATATTTCTTCTCAAAAATAGCACAGGTACATCCTCTTATCATAAGAAACATGTGTACCAAGTTTCATAATCATCCAATGACAGCTGACAACTGGAGCAAACTTACCATGTACATGTATATGTACAATTTACCTAAACATAAAACTATTCATTTGTCATAATTTGGAGAAAAATTAATATTTCTTCTCAAAAATAGCACAGGTACATCCTCTAATCATAAGAAACATGTGTACCAAGTTTCATAATCATCCAATGACAGCTGACAACTGGAGCAAACTTACCATGTAGATGTATATGTATACATGTAGAGGCCTACATGTACAATTTACCTAAACAGAAAACTCATTCATTGCCATAATTTTGAGAAAAATTAATATTTCTTCTCAAAAATAGCACAGGTACATCCTCTTATCATAAGAAACATGTGTACCAAGTTTCATAATCATCCAATGACAGCTGACAACTGAAGCAAACTTACCATGTACATGTATATGTACAATTTACCTACACATAAAACTATTCATTTGTCATAATTTGGAGAAAAATTAATATTTCTTCTCAAAAATAGCACAGGTACATCCTCTAATCATAAGAAACATGTGTACCAAGTTTCATAATCATCCAATGACAGATGACAACTGGAGCAAACTTACCATGTAGATGTATATATATACATGTAGAGGCCTACATGTACAATTTACCTAAACAGAAAACTCATTCATTGCCATAATTTTGAGAAAAATTAATATTTCTTCTCAAAAATAGCACAGGTACATCCTCTTATCATAAGAAACAAGTGTACCAAGTTTGATAATCATCCAATGACAGCTGACAACTGCAAGAAACTTTCCAAGTACAGATGTACATGTGCACTTCAGCTAAACGCAAAACTCATTCATAGGGATTTTAACATTAGAGCACCCCAGGGGTAGTACCCCCAGGTGGCATACCCAACCCCCATATTTTTTTTATATTTTTTCTAATTTTTCTAGATTTTTTTTTAACTTGCTAAACCAGAAACCCATTCATTTCCAGGCAGGGGACACCGACATCCTCTTTCCCCCTCTCACAATATCTCCCCTTTACTTCGTAAGGCGAGATAAAAATTAATATTTCTTCTCAAAAATAGCACAGGTACATCCTCTAATCATAAGAAACATGTGTACCAAGTTTCAGAATCACCCAATGATAGCTGACAACTGCAAGAAACTTTCCAAGTACAGATGTACATGTGCACTTCAGCTAAACACAAAACTCATTCATAGGGATTTTAACATTAGAGCACCCCAGGGGTAGTACCGCCAGGTGGCATATATATATATATATATATCCATGTTCACCTTTGGCAAAGATCTCTTAGTTCGATATATATTTGTGACTTTATTGGGCAAAACAAACTTTTTGCCTCCATTTTAGGGAGATAGTTCTTTCTAACCAGATCAGGGCCTTAGACCTCCCCAATTTGGGCACAACCTCTATTATAGGCATGGCCAAAAACAAATTTAGACAGAAAACGAACCCATATTAGAGAAAATAGTCCCCGATTTCCATCAAATTAAGTAGACTTTGACTTAAATATGATGTTTAATTGATGAGGAATCTACTTGAACATATCTCAACATTGACTTACAACGCCAGAAAAATAGATTTTTTTTTTTTTAAATTATAATTTTTTCTTATATTTTTTAGTTTGTTCTACATTTTGGGCACATCTCCAATTTGGGACAGTGTTCATTGCTGTGATATGGGTGCAATGACTCAGCCCACACAATTCACCTCGGCCATCGGCAATTGCCGATGTAAATGCTGTGGCATAAGCAGTTCACCTCAGCAATGTTTTACATGGCGTTAAATAGGAATTATTATTATGACATTATTTTTGCCGAGGTGAGTTTTCCGTATTGTGTGGGCTGGTGGCCTAGATATGTGTTCACCACAGATCTGTGTGACAGTGTAACCGGGGTTATAACTTTGAATATTGACGAAATCACCCAAACACATATTTGTATATGACAGTGAGGTTCCATGGACAACAACTTTATTTCTGTTCCATGCAACGTATTAAATATCACATCGTCTTCAACACAATGCTAAAGTTAGTCTACTTTAACTGAACTCATTCTCCTTGAATGCTCGATATATCAAATGGCAGTGTCATACAGTTAGTTAGCATGAATAAAAATGCTCTACCTCCGACATGTATGGTTATTCTCATTAAATATTCACAGATATATTATCAATGAGGAAAACATGTTCAGGCGAGTTATCCTAAGGTTTAATCATCAAAAGCAAAGGTGTCAAGATTGTTCTTATTGCTTAAATCATGATAGAAAATATCGACTTATCTACTTCATTTTGTCTGCTAGCACTAAACCAGACCGCATTCAGATTCAGAAACTGTCATCGCTTATTTTTCCTTTTTTGTGATATCACATTCGATCAGCTGCCCTATTACAGAGTGATAATGTTGACCCAGATGTGACGTTACAAACTAACTTGAAACAAGAGCAAGACAAGCTTATTCCCAAGTTGAATTTGGCCGAGTTGAGATACCAACTTTGGAGCACTTTTAAAAAGCTGCTAGGAGACAAAATTCTTCAAACACAACCAAAATCACAACCAAAACCCATAAGAGTATAAAAGGGAAAAATACAAAACCTTTGCATTTGACCTTTATAAATATAACAGGTATATACTGGTCAACAGTATCATACTTGAAAATGTAATCATTTCAAAACTTGAGAAGAATAAGATATTTAATGAATGCAGCTGTGTTTTGTGTTTGTAAAACACATACAGATGGATATGAGAAGATGCAGAATATTTCATCAATGTATGTTGGATAGTCTTTGTGCAATCCTGGTAACAAAACAAAGTTTGGACGAACGTCCCACGGACGGAGGGCATACAGATGCAAGATGCTTCACAGCATTCACAGGAAGCATAAGACAGAAGATTTTCATATGAAGATTCATGACTTTACCTCCTCCTTTGGTATGATAGATGACCAGACCTCATGTACCATGGTATCCCAGCCTGCCTCCAACAGAACTGCTGCATCCAATACCACAACCTGCTTACCTGCTGTGGACATTGAAACAAAACATCGCTTAATATCTTTGATGTCTTCACAGGAAATGGATGGGATGTTTATTCCATAATAAAAACTTTTCAAACTTTGTAACCCTCAGATTATTAGTATAGGAGGATTCTACGTAAGTGTCAGCAAAAAGAAAGAAGAAGCCTGGGAGTTACAGAAAACACTTCTCGGCCTTGACCTCCTGACACTTGTTTTTGTTAGAATACTTAGAATTTTGTTTGATCATCGCTATATGGATGAAATATTGCTGAACATGACATTAAACCTTAATTCTCTCTCTCCATGCACTTCCACATGCTCCCATCTCTTAAAACTACACTCCATCTCTGTCGTGACCATGCGTTCCCACCTCTAAACTACTTTAATGCGAGACAAAATAAATTAGTTGTTGATGGGAATTCAACCCATGACCCCTTCCAACTGTGATACTGCTGAAGTTTTTGACCTCTTGACATATACTGCCCTTTAGGTAACACTCCTGTGGATTGTCATTTCTGTATTATATAGCTAGTTGCACTCACTGTAAGACTGAGAGGAAAGATTACCTCTCCAATGGTCAAATTCACAGGGAGAATGGGCTAACATGACCCAGACAGTATGAGTACTACACAGTTTAGAGGGGCCATGTGTTCATTTCTCACCATCAACTAATTCAGTTTTTCTCTTTAAACAGTTTTCATACACAAAAGGTTTCAGCGCAGGCAGAAATATCATACCAAATTCTCATTAAAGTCTTAAAGTGTCTAAGTTCTTCGTGATATAGCTGAAATATTGTTGGAAGCGACATTAAATTCTATTCACTCACTCACTTAAAGTCTCTAATAATTTGCTCACTTCAAAACACATTAGATGCAAATTCAATTCTCATTTCTGTAAGCAACACATAAGTACTGCAAGGTCTCCAATAATTTGATCACTTCGAAACACTGTTTAGAAGAGAATTCCCCATGTACTCTTTAAAGTTCAGATCACATACCTTGAGCAAACTGTGCTATTTGGCTTTCAGCTAGCTTGGCAATCTCTGGCCACACAATACCATTCAGTTTGACCAGTTCATTCTACAATGTAACAAAATGATAATAAAGTAGCAAAATGGTAAAATGTCTGTCAAGCGGGATTAGATATTTGACAATAATATCTCATATAGCCCTAGAAAGATATTTTGAACATAACACGTCTTCAATCATTCAGTCATTGTCTTCTCTGAGTGTTTCCTGTGCATCAGTTTTTATTCTTATACAGTATCGGCAAAAAGATAAACAGTGAGCCAAGAGAGATACATAATATTTAAAGACTGTATAGCTAAATTATCTCCCTTGATGCGACTATCAGCAAAATTAACTCCTCTGATGTGACTGTATCGGTAAATGATCCAATCTGATAGTCACATCAGATGAGTTCATTTACTGATACAGTCACATCAGATAAGGTCATTTACAATCTGATTAAAACTCAGACTTAACTGGTTCGCTGCGGGCGGCCACTCACGGGGCCCCCGTGTAAACTGCGGTAGGCCACGCTCTAGGGCCCGAGCATGTCTGCCTATGCGAGTACAGCGAAGTACCATTTATCTAAAATCGATATTTTCAAATTTACCATGCATGAAACCTAATACAGACCATACATATATTGTTAGCTAAGTCTGTCTTGATTTTCTGGATGTAAATTTCATATTCTGTCTCAGAATAACGAAGTCGGGAGGAAGAAATAAAAATAAAAAAATAATAAAAAATACCGCGATTTTCCATAAAACATTGTCGAGAAGCCGGTCGGAAAATATAAAATACTTACAGAAAACCCCTACAAAATATATGATTCTTTGTTATAGTTGAAGTACAGAAGCTCAGTTTATATTTCCATAGTGCGGATTACAATGAAATCATTGCAACAAACTTTATTTTTACATTTCTGTCGACCTGAACGTCGCGTAATTCTTGGCGATGACAGAAAAATGGCGTCTTCACTAGATCAGCTTGACACAGTTGAAGGTCTCTGGCCAATGATCGCTTCGATGTAGGTCACGAGACCACGCTTATCCAATCAAGGTAACCGATATCTCGATCGGCTGCTAGCGTAACTAGAGAAATGGGAAAACACCTCTTGCATATTTTCGATGTTATCGTCTGTTTGATTGGCCATCGGACGAATTCAAGGCTCTAATCAGAAACTATAAGGAATTCCCTTTCCAATGAGACGTCACACGCTACCAATGGCGGACGAAAAGTTGTAAAAGACCCGGGAGAAAGGCAGCTGAAAAACCAAGCTTTTCCGCTGTAATTCCTCATAATTCGCCATTTCCGACGGCAGTTATACCAAAAATACTGCAGTCTCTTCCAATAAATTTTATTTACACTGACAATTTTATATATTTCGGCATAAAATGAAATCAAATAAACGTTGACTGAACTATTATGGACCAGCTGCTACGTGAGGCAAATCTTGGCACACATGTATGAATGATATTTTCGCTCATGAAACCCGGGTTTAATATTGTAATACATCGTAAAAATGAGAACTTCTGCAGTGCACCATAAAGAAGAATCCAGCAGCCAACCAGTTAATAAACCGCTCCTCTTTCGGACATGTCGCTGATTAAGCGACATGTCCGAAAGAGAAGCGGTTTATTAAGTCTGAGTTTTAATCAGATTGTAAATGACCTTATCTGATGTGACTGTATCAGTAAATGAACTCATCTGATGTGACTATCAGTGAAAAGACCTCCTCTGATTTAATGTGACAATTCCAGTAATTTACCTTGTCTGGCTTCTGCTGATGTGATTATCAGTAAATTATCTCCAAATGACATCCACTGATTTGACATTAACAGTAAATGACATCCACTGTGAATGAGCTTGTCCGATGTAAATGTCTGTAAATTGCCTCCCCTGGTGTGAAAATCAGTAAATTACATTCCGGAAGGATACTTTTCCAATAAATGACCTACCATGAGTCAAGTCATTCTTCTAGGAAGTTCTAACATTAACTCTAACCTTGTCTGAGAAAACCTTTGCACTCAATGCTTTCCTGTTGATTTCTCCATTTGGTCCAATGATATCATGTCCAAACTCCTGCACCAGACTGTTGTAGGTGTCCGTACCCCGAAGGTAAGCCTCATGACCTATGTATAGAATGGGATAGAGACTAGAGGGTAGTTTGGTTTAGTAAAAGACTTTTTCAGTCAAATGAAAGCGGAAATGCAGGAACCTTCAATACGATGCAGTGAATTAAAAGGACTGTTTAGGCTGATCTCACTAGGCACAACACATGTGAGAGAGAGTGTGAGAGAGAGAGAGAGAGAGAAAGAGAGAGAGATTTTAACGTCACATTCAGCAATAATTCAGCTATATAACGATGAACAACATGAATCTCTATCTAAAGATCAAATATCTAAAAACAACATATCTAATAACGAAATTACATCACAAAACAATCTCTTATGAGACTTTTTTGTTAATTTCAAGCTCCTTCAATGGGTGCCCTTTGAATTCAAGCACCCTGTCTCTATACTCAGCAATCAGGACTGCCAAGTCGGTCTCAAAATCTCAAATAACTTCCATGTTTACCAGACTCGGGTACTCTACAAACACCTCTAACAAAGTCTCCATCATACCATCATCATTATTGTACAAAACCATAGTCCATTTTATTCTCAGATTTCTCAGTATATTTACAGCGATATGGTTCTAACAACTAAAGAAATCTATTGTCCATGCACTCTGGAGGAGAGATCATCTTCTTCTTTGATTGACGAGTCTACACATGATGTTTAGGCTGATCCACTAAATGGACTGGGTCCCTGAACATCCATTTCTTCTGCCAATGAACACAGTCTCTATCACTTAGGGAGGGTCTCGCAAAAGTTTTGCATAACCCATCTCCTTGACTTTCCTGCACAACTTTGACAGCCTCAACATGACTTGAACAGTTTGTCACCTCTATGCACAGAAATCTGCACCTCACATACTTGAACTGTCTGCATCTTCCCCCCCCCCCCCCTCTTACTTTCAGTCTGCACCTGGTCACCTTTACTCCTCCATATAACATTCCATATCTTCTCATCTGCCATACTTTAAAGAGATTTCCTAGTCACAGTCCGCTCATCTCTCTGCATAGTATCAGGATTAATCTACATCCGCTTCACACGACTGTCACACATCACAGCAGGGTCATGCTCATTGTGGTTTGTGACAATGGGACTGTTCTGGTAAATTACCTCCCCTGATGTGACTGTACAGAAAATTACCTCCCCTGATGTGATTGTACTGCAAGTTACCTCCCCTGGTGTGACTATACACATAAAGTGACCTGAACGGCAAACACAAAATTCATTGTTGTGCAAAATACCCATGATAGATTGTCTGTACTCTCACCTAGTTTATCACAGTCTATTATTGCAGCACCCAGACCCTCCAGTCTTTTGCATACAGATGATTTACCACTGGCGATACCCCCAGTAAGACCAAGTCTATGAGGAGAGCATGCTATACCAGGATTGGGCTGAAAACATAACAATGTGTACAGTGTTCATGCATGTTAAGAGATTGACTCGATTATATCGATTATATCTTGATTCCTAAGAGTCACAAGTTATGGAAATTGCAAAAAATGAAGAAAAAAAAACAAAACAGACAAAATGCTACAAAGTATCCCATTATACACGTACCTTAAAGCCTTAACTAACCTAGCTCGTATATGATAGTATTAGTTCTCATGAAACAATACGTTACAATTTTACCTTGATTTCTCTCAGCAGAGTTCCCAGCAGCCTCTTGCGACCTGAAGAACTACTGATCTTGACTTCCTCTTCTGTAGAATGATGAGAATCTTCAACCAGGTCAATACAGTGGACGTCAAGATGACTTAAACCCTGGACAAATAAAACATATCATGTCACTAGGTACTATTTAGTACTGAAATATTTGATTAGTTCTTCCTCTGATAATTAAATCACCCCAAATTTTGGGACAAATTTGATCAGCCATACTATTAATAAATGTGACCACCCTCTGAGAGCATTGAAATACTGAAGAAATAATGGATTATCAATGTTATTTTGAACCCTGCTGTCAACTTTCTGCCGAGTGCTCTAATAAACTTGATCACCCCGCCCCTGATTATATGGTGCGAAATAACAATTTCTGTGACTGAATTATAGGAGGTATAAATTTAAGGGAGGACCATTGGTTGAGAAGTCTAGCTTGCCTGTATTTACTACTGCTGCGGGAAGTGTGCCTGTATTTACTACTGCTGCGGGAAGGGGGTGTTAGGTATCTGAGTTTGATTCCCGTACTTGCATATTTCATGGTTGTCTGAAATCCATAACTTTTGGGGGAACATTTTGGAATCCTTTTTTTCTGAACTGAAACCACAAGCAGTTTATCAAGATTGAAACACCAAAGATAAGCAGTTAAATATTGCTCGAATATTACACCTTTTCTGCCCTTTTCTCGTTGACTCTGTGACCGCCTCGCAGGGTTTCTTGGCTGACGATGATACACTCCAGGTCAGGGTCAACTGTGGAGGGTCCAAATGGGTCCAGGATGGAGACAACTTTGTATATTAGCCCAGGCTTGACTTCCTCCATGAATTTCTTCACGTCGGCTATCCTCTCGTCAATGGGCTGTATCAGTTCAGATAGAGTCTTCGCTAAGAAAGAAAAAAAAATAAACCATAAAAGAAATAAGGGATGAGGGAGTAGGAAGTTGCTTCGACAATTTTTCAATCAAATCATCACGGTGCCTACATGTACTTGTACCAGATCAGACTCAATGCCACCTATTATGCAGCAAGGAAGGCACTGACGATTTTCAATCTAACTGAAATTATCATAAAATTCTGGAATCAATATGGAAAATTCTTGTCTAGATGTGTGAAATTTCACTGCTGTAGGGGGAATGTTGAGAAAAAACATTTTTGAGTTAACTGTGAGGCTAATGAATTATTCCTACGAAGTAGGCTACCATCTGCAAATTGTCCGGTAGTCAGTCAGTGAGTCCATCCGAATCCTTTCGTCAGCAAAATAAGGAAAACCGTTGACATTAGAACCTTGATTTTTTGCATGAAGGTACATTAGGGGACTGTTACCAGCAAGTTCTGAGCTGACCGAATTCTGATGAGAATTTCTGGTGATTTTTGATGAAAATCACTGGTGATTCTGACTTGGGCTGTGCCCATCTTAATCTAGGCAGGATTTCAACTTGGGGCAGGAAGATTTCCAAGCGTTTGGTGTGCGTTGGAGTCCTAATGCCTCCTTCGTAGATCCTGTGACGTTAGTCACACTGTTCATGTGTTAATATTTTCTAATTATTAGTTGTCTTCATCTGTAAATCCAACTCTCTATTCTTGTTGACGTGTTGAAAACCACAATTCAATGGAGATAATTCCAATCTGGATAACCAATAGAAGAGTTATTGCCCGTAATGTGATTTTTAGTTATTAGCCAAGAAAAAACTGAATCTAGCCCAGAATCATTCAGAAACTGAAGAGGTGTATACTTTTGAAGTTAAATTTCTGAAGGAGAAATTGAAACCAAATATAAAATATATATTGTTCATCTGGATCAAGAAGGATCTCTATGCAGAAAAACGTGTCTAACATCAACCAAAGTGGCCATGGTTTATGAGTGATCAATGTAATATGTATGATGAATTGCTCAGCTAAAATTATGACAAGATCTTACCATTTGATCAAACAACCAAAAGAATTAGAATGTATTAGAATATTGAATATCAATAAACCCAATGAAGAAATGCACCTCAACTTTTAGCCTTGGGCATAATTATGAAGGCAGCACCCATAATGTATGGTCACAAAGTATAGGACACATCTGAGGACATCAGTACAATGCCTAGGTACTGTCAAATTAGGTTTCTCAATTTAGCTTGACAATGGGGTTCGTCAGCTCGAACTGAAGCCAGGTGGCTACGTGTACCAAGAGGTAAATAGCGCATGCCCATATCGTTTTTCTGGACGTCACAAAGGCAACGTCATAATGTAACGACGTCATAACTGTTCGTTTTATGACGCCACATGTTCTTTACCTGTTGGAACACTAGCGCCGCCTAGTGTGGCTGGCGATCCCAATTAGATTGAAACATGTATTCAACCAATCCCTGGTATAATGCAGACAAGTTCCTCTGAAAAATTTAAGTTTCATTTCAATTCAATGTATCAATGCTTCAAATTGCCATCATTTGGAAGATGACTTACAATGAATGTACCTACTTGCATTCATAGACCCGTCAGTTACGCCCACCGTGACACTCTGACTACATCGTAGACAGGCGTCGCTCAGCAGAATTTTATGTCCTGGGTGTAGTCTATCAAAGGTACCACCCATCACACCATGTCGGTAGCTCTCCAAGTTAGCATCTACAGCAGTCTCAGTCATAGGTTCTGCTTGAGAACTTTCTACAGACTCAAAGTTCATGCCGACAGATTTGACTGTCGCATTTGCGTCGAGCTGAAAGATTTTCCCCAGCTCCGTTAAAATCACAGAAGTATTGTCGCTGTACGGTTGATCTAAAAGTACGACTTCACAAGCATTCTGTAACGAATGTTTCTTAAATGCTGTAGGTGAAAAGCTACTGTTTACAATACCAGTACCACCTGAAATCTGAGACAGTAGCACGCGAATGTCTAAATTCCGACAGACTCTAGCGCCTGTTTGGTAAAGGTCAATAACGGCTTTTCTGACCTCTGGATTACACGGTACTGGCAGTAATCGAAAGCTGGCCTTGCCGGACACTGACTGCTCCGTCAAATGCTGGAGGAGTTTGGGCTGTAGATGGATATAAAGCGTATTTCTGATACACCGAGAAGCGCCCTCAAGGAGTTGTGGCATGTGTTTATGTAAGATATGGAGAGGACTTGTGATCACCAATAACCCTGAATTAAACATGATTATGGTCCTAGATAGTCAGGAATTGAAACAGATATACAATAAAAGCTATTCCTCTTCACTTCAGTTGTTTTGTTTACTGCCCACAAACAATATGTCTCTATCAAGTAAATCTCTATCAATCTAGATAATATTTCAGTTCTTTCTTTCAAATTGCTATATGTTATCTGCTTTCTGTGACTTGACTATTCAGTTTCAGTGTTCTGTAGTTCAGCTGGTTCCCAGACTTGTCTGTAGGTTTGTCTTCAAATGTCAGCTCTGTCTGCTTGTGCTATTTATCTCATTTCAGTGATGTTTAATATCTGCAAATAAAGGAGAAAAGGAGAATACAGACATACAGTATAAAAAAATCATCAGGTATAATCTTAAGCTTCTATTTTGGAAAAAAATGACCTTTGACCTCAAATCAACAGGATTATTTAGGTCTACAGTACAACCTGTGGCAGATTGTGAACTGTAACCCAAGATACTTCTGGGCGTCGCCAGAATTTTTCTGAGAGGGAGTCATTTACTCTGCTAACTTTATTAGAGGACCCAGTGATGTGCTGTGAAACACTGCAAATAACATATGATTGGGCATTGACATGATTGAGAGCGAGTCGCTCTCACCCAACAGAGACAGGTAGCCTAAGAAATCAGTTAAATCATCTTGGCTCAAAAACCTTCAAACTTAATGCAGGAAACTGTCAACAGATTAATCAATGCATTATTAATTAGACACAAATTAATCAAATTAATAGGCTGATTAATCAAGCCTCCATGTACTAAAATATTTCTTTTCTCATATTTATCCAACATTATATAATATTATTTTGTATAATAAGAGCATCCACTTTGTGGAAATGCTCTAATTAGCATGTTCAGGCCACTGTTGGGAGGAGACAGGTAGAAATCATTCTTACCTGTTATCTCAGACAGGTAATTTTTTCCAAATATTTCAACCCCTGCTAATTGATTTGGCCACTTTTTCAACTAAAACCGTAAATTAGACCTCTTCTCAATGAATGGTATTATACTTTTTTCTATCAATAGGTGAAAACTTTCATTCTCTTGGGTTCCAACCGTTGATTTAAAAAATCTACCTGTCATTTCTGCGGGAAGTGAGAAAATGTGTCTTGTCTTGACTGAAGATCATTTCCACGATCTGAACAGAGTTCAATTGCAGTGGAAAAGAGACCCTTTGATAACGTTTCAGTAAAGTCGTGCTGAAGATCATGATCTCACGTGACATCCAAATTTGAAATTGAAACTGACATGGTGAGACTTGGCCGTTTCGAAAACTCTCAACACCCTGTAAAACCAGGGCTAGAAATTAACAAGGCTAGTGAAATTGCTGAGGGACGAGTGGATTTTCTCATACACTAGTTCTGCTGGCTAGTTCAACTTGTCACTGAACTTCATTATACATAATAGCACTGACATGACTGACGTGACAGCACCTCCTGTATATCAACTTCTATTTCCACTGACATTTTACTCCGAAATCATTAAGTCTGGTCTACATGTAGGCTCAGGTCAGTTAAGATGATTGAAAAAATGAGCTGGTTTGGCTCCGACCTGGGTCTGCACACTGCATGCAATAAACTGAAATTATCTTCCAGGTTTCCAAATATTTTTGTTTTATCCTTTTGTCCTGTATGAGGGATACCTGGTTTTGTGTGTGTGTAAACAGCGGAGGGCTAGTAGAATTCAATTTGTATTAGTCTTGCTAGCGGTTTTACATTCAAAGAATTCAAACCATGAAAAGGGCTTATTTTGCAGGCATATCTTGAATCCGCCAACAGACAGCGATCAATAAATGTTTGCCTCACCGGCACTTATGGCCTGAATACTTTTCATCTTGACAATATATGTCTCATGAATTCATCGTTGGTGAAATATTCAATAAAACCAAGGTCCTCAGATTCCTTAATCCCACGTATAAAGGAGTCTGAATTCAGTCTACCCTATTTCTCCTAATCATTCAGACGGCAAAACTTAACTTCAGGCTACTGCGGAGAGAAGTTCTGCGAACATTCTCCATGCCACAGTATTTAGCCTCAGTTGACATAAAGAGGGATTTTTTCCGCATCTATATCTAAAAATGCTGTTCGAAAAATTAGAAAAAAAAGGTTAGACTTTGTCCTATACCACCCATAATAAACATGTTCACGAATTCGGGAACTGATACTTCTGTTCAACAAATGGCATTATATAATCCGAGCTTCCTATGACCCTTCACGCCAGACGATGGATAATTTCTGAGAGATTGTCTGGCTAGGGTCAGTCCTCCCCCCTACAAAAAAACCCCCACAAAATTAGAGCGACCACAGGGTCATGCTACCTCATCCCAGTAAAAATTATTTTTAAAATATAATCGGCCATTTTACAACACTTAACTCGCATATATTTATTAATGAATAATTTCCCTTCATTGTCAGCCCGAATTTAACAAGATCCATCACATTCTTCACAAGTTTTAGCGCTTTTAACTTCTACCTAATTCCAAACAGAAAACTGGGTCAGTTGTGGTTTCGTTGAAGAAAATGAACATTTGCATACACTTCGCCATCCATAAGATGTCTTGTGAATCGTGTCGCCATTATTGCGAAACGATATCCGATACTTTACCATATACTGTTCAGTCGTCATCCAGCGGAGAACAGACTCGAAAAATCTGATAAATTACAGGTTTTTCATACTACTTCTGAATCCTATATATTGTCTGAGATTACAAAGTATACAGATATGAATAACTTCCATATCATCCAAGAGGTGTTGTAGATCTATAATTTTGAACAAGTTAGACAGCACATGACGCGAAAATGGCGGGTTACGTTGGGATGATTGGCTGACATCATGTGGTGTTGATTTTTGGAATTCCCTCTTATAGTTGCCGAAAGTAGGTTGAAAATGTATACGCACGATCCCAGATGGTTACAGGTTGGCAAATGAAATGAAAGTAAAGTTGTTGATGCCGGTACTGACGAAACGGATCTTGTTAAATTTTGGCTGACAATGAAGGGAAATTATTCATTAATAAATATGTGTGAGTTTAGTGTTGTAGAACAGCCGAATATATTTAAAAAATATTTTTTACTGGGATGAGGTAGCGTGCTCCCATTTTGCTTTTTTGTATGGGAGAGAAATCTGACCCTAGCCATCTCTCAGAAATTATCGTTGTCTGGCGTGAAGGGTCATAGGAAGCTCAGACTAGGCATTAATTTCCCATCAATAGGTACGTAACAATATTTCATTCTGGCGTCTCCATAGCATTGATGTACGAGGTGCTATCTTCCACTGATCAATTTGTAAGTGAGTTACCAATAAGCCCCATTATAATCCCAGAAGTGCCGCATATTACGCAGGTTCATGCACATATATTTTTTCATGAGAGCCAGTAATGCCGCTGTCTTGATGGTGTAAATGACAATTTTAGTGCAGGTAAACTAACGAAAATATAAAAGTTTTTTATTGAAACGATGTGTTGCTACAATCAAGCGTCCAAAGACGGCGATGCTGCTGGCTCTTGTGAAAAAACCCCGCATGTGGGTGAACCCATTCTTCAGTCTCATTGCTGGCAGTAATATATATGGGCTTATTTCGGGGGTGTACAGACGTTTCCCCACATGGACATTTCCCCCAGCGGACATTTCCTCCATGGACATTTCCCCCAGTGGACATTTCCCCCACCCTATATTTTTAGGTTGTTTTGAACATAGTTTTTAAATAATTTGGCAATAACAATTTTTTTTTTTTTTTTTTTTTTTTTCTATATATAAGGATTTCCACATATGTTTTATGATAATGAGTCACATAGTGATAAGATATACATATACACAGTATATATCAGTATTATATAGTCTTACAGCACATTTTAAAACAATATAAAAGATGTATACATGGTATATAGCATAACATTAACTGTTCATAGGTTGATGTCACAAAGTCATTTGATGAGAATAAAATTGAACTAAAGTGAAAACTGAGATAAAAATTAGAAAATTAAATTGTTTAAACATACATCTTTTATTTTACCACTATTTGATATATTTTCTTAAAATGTTAAAATATATACTATGTACATGAATATTATCACTATGTGATCAATCAATCAATCAATCAATCAAATCTTTATTTAAAGTCGATTTTTACAATGATAAAACATTAGCCGAGGGCTACTTATGCCGACTGTAAACAATATAACAGCATTAACAACAAAGTTAAAATGCATATAAAAATTAGTTGATACGACATAAAAATATCAAGTGATATAAACTCGCTCTAAGATAATTTGTTTCTCTACAATAAAAATCTCGGATATGAAAATGCCAGATAATATAAACTCACAGTACGAGCTTAGCTAAGAATTAGATTACAGATGTATGAACTATTTAAAACCTATCACAGACAGTAGTAACAAGTCGGAATGCGAAACCGACAATATCCATTATATTGTTTAAAAATGTGCTATATAATATATAATGTGCTTTCTCGTAAAACTTATTGTAAAAAAAATATGTGCTATATTGTTTTAAAATGTGCTATAAGGCTACTGCTATATACTGTGTATATGTATAATATCTTATCGCTATTTGACTCACTTATCGTACAACATAAGTGGAAATCCTTATATCCTTTTCATAGAAAATAAAAAAAAATATTCAAAAAATTGTTGTTTTTGCCAAATTATTTAAAAACTAAAGTTCAAAATAACCAAAAAATATAGGCTGGGAGAAATGTCCACTGGGGCAAATGTCCATTGGGGGAAATGCCCACTGGGGGAAATGTCCATGGGGGAAATGTCCACTGGGGGAAATGCCCTGGATTCAATTTCGGGAACAGGGCCAATGTTTGCTGAACTGCCTGTATCATGTGTTGTTGTTGTTGTTGGAGGGGAGGGGGCCTGACCGAATGATTCGGCCTGACCAGGTGGATCATGCATTATCCTCAGTAAGAGTGCATCAGTTGTTGCGTTGTCACCTTCTTCTAGTGAATACGAGCCTGCCCATGGACTGTGAAAACTTCCATCGCTCGTTTTGACTTCATGACTTGGAGAAATGTCATCAGCCATGTGCCAATGACTGATTGAACTTCGTCTCCTCTCATCTGTCTGGGCATGGCGGATTGATATGTCGTATATTTGTACCTATGTATTTTGTTGAACAATTGTGTGTGTAGCTGTCATATTTCAACAATATATCGTTCTTCTTCTGACCATTAATAAAAATTTACAACGAAGCACAAACTATGTGTGATACTGTTTGAATCCATGGTTAGGATGTAGTCCCAATAACTCTCGAAGTACGGCAAAGTGTAGCAGGGATTTAGTTGACGGAAACACCCGAGGAATTTCCGATTTCGTTGGTAAACGGAAGCGCAAAAAATCGCACGTGACATTCATTGGCCAATCAAAACCCAAGAATATTCTGTCATGGCGGTAACACCAGAAAGCCTTCTCATCGACCCGAAAGTTTCTTCCTCGTAGAAATTGTTTTGAGAAGTTAACGACGTGTTCATGGTTGCACGAATGAAGCATGCAATGGTTCTGCAGCAGCTTGTAGACGAGGTAATATGACTGTTAGAGTATCAAATCATTTCGGAAATGGTTTTCCGCACGTGTACTTGTGCAAACCCGACCACACTCCCCCCCCATAGTTGCAGTTGCATGTAAACTTCAAAGCCCCAAGAACATGTAGCTGTGTAGACCTAGTAGATTTCTCTCCACTAATCTACTCTAATAGTGGAGAGAGATCTACCAGGTCTAGTAGCTGTGATACTCGTATTATGGATCTTGGCCTGTACTAGTTCAACAAGCTGAACCCTATACTGACATTTAATTTTGTGTTGATTATGTAGGACTAGGCTTCAGCCGTTGAATCGAAATTTCCCATCGCAAAATATTCGCCTCCCGACCTAGGTAACTGCGGGTGGATTTGCGCTCATAAAAATCGATAATACCTACCGCTTTGTGCTCGTTTGGATAGAATACATATATGCCTACTTCCCTGGCCATTTATTTTCTCTGTCCAGCTCCTTTCATTTCCATAAACGGCAAAAGAAAAAAATATCATCGCGGACGATCTTCCAAGAACGAAATCCGCTGCCATTTTGAAATGTCACTATGGTGACACGAGACTAATTTGTAAATTCGGCATTGTAGACAGGAAGGTCGGAAAGGGCTCATTCATGAGGCTGTCACATTATCTGCATTTAAATGTAAAATTGTAACTCGATATCAAGCATAATGTAAGGCACATACTGAGAAAGGTAATTCATGGGATTTTTCATCTCCCTACTAAGCGACTGGGTCGACTGAGCGGATTCAGTTTTTCCGACTCTTGTAATCCTGAATTTAGAATAACCTCGCATTAGAGAATCAGGGTCACGCGAGAGTGTTCGAAAATGGCGATGGATTTCGTGTTTGGAAGATCGTCCGCGATGATATTTCTTTCTTTTGTCGTTTATGGAAATGAAAGGAGCTGAACAGAGAAAATAAATGGCCAGGGAAAATATGTATTCTATCCAAACGAGCTCAAAGCGGTAGGTATTATAGATTTTTATGAGCGCAAATCCACCCGCAGTTACCTAGGTCGGGAGGCGAAAATTTTGCGATAGGAAATTTCGATTCAACGGCTGAACCTAGACTGGATGAGTCTCTATTTCATATGTACTATTTAATAATAATAAAATGATCATTAATAAATACAATGAAAAAACAAAAAAAATGAAAAAACAAAAAAAATGAAAAAAATATTTTTAAAATAGAGACTGAACGATTTGATGGGTTTCGTCGTGTAAAGATTCCATCTGGAGGCGTGGTTAGTCAGAACGATTGACATGTTTTTACCTTCGGTCGCAACATTTGTATCAATTTCATTCTAACGCCATACTGTGACGTGTCGACAGTAACGTCATTCCCATTGTTGAGGTCATGGTAGTAACGTCATTCTCATTGTTGACGTCACATGAACGCATTGCTTCCAGCGTGCGTATATGAACGAACCAATCAAATCCTTTGAGTTGGGGGCGGGGTCAGAATACGGAGTTTTCATTGGTGACAAAAAAATGCACAGTATATTGTGCATTTTTTCTTGCAAAGTTAGCTCCCTTGTGACGTTCCGTCCAGTCCCTGTTTCAAGCATTTCTTAATTGGCAGAGTTACTTCCTCTTGTTTCCCGTTTAAAATACATTATGAAACAGGGGCTGGATCCAGTCTACGGCTGAACCCTACATAATCAATATCACAAATTTAAATGTCAATTAGGGTTCAGCTTGTTGAACTAGGCCTGTACCACAGCTAGGCTACAGGTCCATGGGCCCAAGTCATGGGAGCTTGAAATAAACGAATTAGCATGACTGCCCGGTTATTGGACACTTTTTATGAGTAAGAGTCTGCAGGTCGGCCATGCAACCACGTATGGCTGAGAAAGTAACACTGGATAAAAGACTACATCTTTAGTGATAAATCGTCATAAAAAAATATTGAAGAAAAAATAGAGAGAGAGACTGGAAACAGTTGAAACGCAGGGACCATTGATTCACGGTATGGAAATGCAAGTTTGCACCCAGTTATTGGGCACTTTTTCAGCGATGGATTTATTTGAAACTAATCAACTTACTGTCATATTGTTTATCCCACAGTCTTTAGTAAACCTCCAAGAATATTTAAACATGAATCAGAACTGTAACCCACAAATGAGTTTTGAAATGAGTTCGAAGATTCAACCTGTCCCAAATTTGGCAGTTTTTGGGAGTGTCCGTTATCCTTGGCTGTCAATCAGTGCTATTGCCAGTGTGAACCACATGACATGCTATCGTAAACTGGCTGCTCCCCGGAATTGCTCTGTTCTTAGACGGAGTGGTGGGGAGAAATTTACATCGTCTGCCAAACGCCGGTCACGTTGCACACTGAGATTCAAAATGAAGATTCTCTATATTTGTGGGAACATTTTCAGTAAAATTTTGTTGAATTTAATCAAACCTGCAATCAGGAATGAAACTGAGAAACTGGAGGAAATTTGCTGACGCATTTTTTCACCCAAATTTGTGACACTATTTCCGACACGCATGGGGGCTTAACATGCACAAATTCCGTGAGTAAACAGAAATTTATCAGCATGTCTTTGTAACTCAACTGTAAAATTAAATTTGTATTACAGTTGTCATGTACAGGCCCTAATTTAGAAATGAAAGGCAGGGGTTGGTAATCCGGTTGAGGGGCAATCAAAGTTGCGAAGCCTCGCTCGCCATGAGAGCCTGCGGGGGGGGAGACCCCTCGCAGCTCGCGGATTTTTTTTGTGAATGAACTGATAAATGATGCTCTCTGAAAGCATTTTGAAACTCTTTTCTGAAGTTTCAGCAATAAATAAAACCCCATACACAGATAAAATGGAAGAATATTCAGTATCCTGATTGATATACACACAATTATCAATACCGCATTTTACTTCTGGTTATAAAAAATCTCTTTAAAACCTCGAAATATGTATAGATTGTTCTGGTACAAGTTTCACCATGCCTTTTGTATAATTGCTGTCTGTATTTTCAGATTTTTTTATGTGTAGTAATTTTTTACAAATTGTTTGCATTTTCAAATTATTGGTCAAAATGAAGTTAGTAAATAAAAATTATAGAAGCCAGTGAAATGAAATTAATTTAATGCTCAATCTTATTTCAATTGTAGGTCTATTTCAGTATTTGCCTGTGAAAGTAATATTACGTCTATTCAGATGGTTATATTGTCTTGCAGAATTTGTGTTCCAAAGATATGCCATTATTTCTTAATTTAGATCAAAGGATATCAATGAATAAACACTTGATTTCGTCAACGGAGGTAATTTGATAGGCACATGCAACTGTGTACGCGTTGTACGTACGCTTGGTGTCATCTGCCTCAGTGGGACTAGCCGCTTCCTTCTGACTAATATGGCCGGCAAAACAACGATGTTAGCATCATCGTATCATCGTACAGGCAGCGGACTTGTCTAGAGCCCGCTGTTTGTCCCTTTCATATCACTTGGAGTTTGGCATTGTAATTCTTTTGCGACGAGCTGAGCGGCTGCTTGAACAGCGCCTTGCACTTCCTGTCCTGGTTCTGGTGCCCTAATCAGGACGCAATACCATAAGCGTGTGGCCCTGAACATGCGTGATGTCGAGAGCCGAAACGAAAGTGAATGACAGAGAAACTTTACGTTTTACTCTTTTAGATTAAAACTTGTATATGGGAATTTGATTTGAGATAATATTTCAGAAATGGAGGCCACAATTCCAATGATAGAAGTCTGCCAGGCACACAAAATTAGACTTTCGCGCAACACGTGGTAATGACGAAAACTGGTCACCGGGTAATGATTTTTTTTTGCCAGCGGCAAGGTCACCCGAAGCCAACGGCAGCGTCCGAATATCGGACGCTGAGAGGTGCTAGATTAGGGCCTGATGTAATAGTCCCAGAAAATAGCACCACTGGGTCTTATCTAGGTGTCCAATAATAGGACCGCACTGCGGTGGTCTAATGGTTAGAGCGTCGGCCTCGTAAGCGGTAGATACTGAGTTCGATCCCAGGCCGGGTCATACCTAAGACTTGAAAAACGGAACTTGTTGCTCCCTCGCTTACGCTCAGCATTTTAGAGGATAGAACAAGGACTGGTTCGCTCGGTGTCAGTATAATGTGACTGAGTGGGGTGTCATGTCTGCCTACAGCATGATATTTCAGTGGGACAGCACTATAAAATGGCAGCATTAGATCTGCTCTGTTACAAGTAGGTACCCCTGCCCCTCCCCCTACCCTCCCTTCCCTTCCCCGTTGTGATATAGCTGAAAAAATGTTGAAAGCGACGTTAAACCCTATTCACTCACTCACTCCAATAATAGGGTCTGTCCAATAACCGGGCAGTCATGCTAACTAGGTATGGGTATTATAATACATTAACAGAGAGCTCAAGCGAGGAGTCGCCACTCCCACTTCGGCACCCTCACCAAAGCACGATATGTGCCATTATTCCACCGTTCCGCTTGCCACACCCCGCAAATCGTCAACCAAGCTCGTCAGACAACAAACAAAACATGTACCATACCATTTTATCCGACCGCATCGATGGAAAAGGAAACCAGGAGAAAATCGGCAGCAAACTGACCAAATACGCTCCTTTGGCCTCATCTACCGGAAGACGAATGGCGTATGTGCAGTTGTAGCGCAAGCAACAACACGTGACCAGCTGATGATCCGGTTAACCCTTTCGTGCGCCTGACACAATATCAGTCACACCATGCTCCATAGTCACACACAGCGAGAAGCTCGTGCAGATTGACTACAATACACAGTGGATGACCAACAATGCATGTCTGCCCACTGGAAGCATGGCTGTGAACCTCGATAAATGGTACAGTGTATGCCATGTGCTGATAGTTAAAATTGTTTGAGACTATCATGCATATTGCCAAATAACGGGTAAGGCTCAGTGGTTAAAAACAAATTCCTGTTTAGCATCTATGATCGTAATTGTTGATAACCAACGTTGTAAATCTCCAACAACAGCGCAGAAGGACGATGGATGCCAGCAACTTTATTTACAACAGAAATCCAAATAATAAGGCAAGGTTTATTGATGATTTTATTCACAGACACACATCCAACTTATAAAAAGAAAAAAAATCCGCCCTCCCTACCCAGATTTATATAAAAAAAAGATGCTATAAAACAGGAATTTGTTTTTAACCAGCCTTACCCATTATTTGGCAATATGCATGTATTGCACTGTATAGTCTCAAACAATTTCAACATTTATTGAGGTAAAACGTATGAGCGCCCAAAATAAATTCCGCCCAAAAGAGTCCAAAGAAAAAAACATACCTCACTCACTGTTTTTTAGGGAAAATTTAGAACAAAAACCATTCTACTGGTAAGGCTCGAAACTAGCATTGCGCACATGCACAAATGCATGTATTTTTTCCACAGTGCATGTAAATTTTGATCGGCAGGTGCACAGCGTGCATGTAGCTCTGCATTTGTAAACTTTACTTGAGGGTTTACGATCACTTTAATTTAATTGACAAAATTTGTGGGGACCATTTTGTATAGCCATTCTGCAGCTTAATTGAGGGATCGATAATTATTATTTTGCAATCTGATTAAAACTCAGACTTAATAACCGCTCCTATATCTGATATGTCGCTAATTCAGATCTGGGACAGTTCCTATAACAAATCCATGAGATGAACTCCGAATCAAATAGTTTCCGGGTCAAATAGTCGCCCAATGAGACGCCTCATAGTATAGCGTGACGGCTAATCTCCTAATCTCCGTTGTTGTTGCGATGCAGTTATGAACTGATTTTATGAAACAAAATAACCGTACCTATATATCCAGCAGTGCAAGAAATATCCCTTGATCTTTTCACCTGGTCTGTCATTGAAGAGAGCAATGGGGAGCAAATAGTAATCTTCGGTGATCGTTCATGGACTGGAGTCGACAGCAAGAACTTTGTGAGGCGCCTGCATGGGGGTTGGGTTTTTCTGCGTCTCGTTCGTACACCCGACAACATTCCCCGTAGCCGGTAGGAAGAACAGCTATACAGTGTCTTTTACGTAGCATGCAAGAAAGCATCTGCAGTTGCTCCTGCTTTAATGCGGGCACGTCAAATTCATGGCCATATTTTCGATCTCGTCCCTTGTACTTGCCCGCCACTGAATATAGGGCGCTTTCCATTTCGCGTAGTCGGCGTGGCCGCTGGCAATGCCTTGATTGTGCACGTTCCATTTACTGTGCCGGAGCAATGCTGGCATTGCCTCCAAATGGAAAGTGCCAATAGACACCTCTTCGCCTGTTGAGGCTGGACTGTGATTGGTCGCCAGTCTGACATGCGCGACAGATTTAAGATAGGAACTGTCCCAGATCTTAATTAGCGACATGTCAGATATAGGAGCGGTTATTAAGTCTGAGATTTAATCAGATTTATTATTTTGCTGGTTAGAATGGATTTAGTAACCTAGCATGATAATTCACTAAGGTGGTTTAATTTTAGCTCCTGAATGTTACAATATTCAGGACTTTGCTGAGCAGCCAGCCTTCTCTGAAATTCCTTCAAACTGACAATCTACATGCAACCTAAACTTAAGCCCATTAACGGTAAATTTTGTGTTTTCCCCATAACCTTTATCCAAGCTTTTCCTGATTTTTCTTTTTTAATTTTTTTGTGATATTTAAAGAATTTATCAGAAGAACCAGCTTACCTACCTACCCAAATGTACATACTCAGCTTTCTTTTACAGCAAGCGCATATAATATATTGTGGATGGACTTACATGCCTAACCAGAGGAGTGAATTTAGACAGCATCATACATAAAAAGCGGTGACCCAGCATTCATATCCGGTGGGCAGGAAAGGAAAAGTACAAAATATGTAATTATAGATGTAATTTAATAGAGCTGTGTGTGTTTCTCGTTGCAGCCGCCCCTTGTGCAGGCCTGTTTCCATGGTGACCCAGATGAGGTGAGATCATTGCTGTATAAGAAAGAAGACGTTAATCACCAGGTAGGTAATTCACCTGTGTATACATGTACATGTATGTTAAATATTTGTACACATGTATAGCTCAGCAGAGGAATTGGAGAGGATTTCTCTATATTTATACATTTACTGACATGACTGATCAAATCAATAGAATCAGGCCTCAATTTAAGGAGTGCTGATGAAATTCTACACTGGTAACCTGTGGGAACCTATTGCATAATTATTAACCTAATGCCATATTATTAGTCAAAATTATGGGGACCTGAAAATAGGTTACCACTATTTTTCATATGGCAATCTCCAGGCAACCTGAAAACAGGTTACCACCTTAAATTGAGGCCTGTAGAATGACATGACTGATCAACTCAACAGAAGTCTCCTTCACTCTCACTGACATGACTGATCAACTCAATAGACAGCCCTCGCAAATAAGCTCAGAAAATTGCAAATGCTGACCCTAATGCTGATGTAAAATGACTTTATCACAGCATTTATTTGTCAAGTCACTTGAGAAATACATTTTCTGTACAAAGAAGTATGCCAGTCTGTTATTTGAAAAGTTCTGTCTTGCTTACTTTTCTACATCAAGACTCATCTAGGGACAACTCCGGTCATTAACAGCTTCTTACTGGGTGGAAGGTGGCTAATTTTAGTCTCCGGGAAATTCACATGTCATGGCTGACGAGATTAAAATGCTGAGGCAAAATCTATTTTATTAATTCTGCCTCAGCATTTCTTTTGCTGAGGTTAATCCCTTATTCGCAAGGGCTGATAAATCTCCTTCACTCTCACCGACATGACTGATCAAATTAACAGAACTCCCCTATTGACAAAATAAATTGTCAAAACTTTGACACGGTCAACATGTGACTTCTTACATTATTTAGAGTTACGTTGCTTACATGTATGAGTAGTCAACTACTTGCCTGAATTAGATTTATAAGGCGGGAAAATGAACTAGAACTCTGTATTATCAATTATGCTGCATGGTTTAATAGTATTTATGGGAGAAATAGAATGTTATGCACAACTTAGTTTTAGGTGTGAAATAAGTGAGGAGAGTAACAGCTAGCTACTTGGCGAGACTTGCAATACAACCGGGTCATTACAACCTTACTGGTCCAGTGTGGACCATCACAGCATAATTTATGGTCCAGTAAGACAAAATTGATATAACTGGTCTAACAGGACTAAAATGGTCTACTGTGAGATAGGCTATACCAATATGATAACAGGGCTTCAAGTTTACGCAAACACTCGCGTAAATTTATGTCACGAGAGTGATTTTTAGCTCACGTAAACTGCCATATTTTATATTGTATTATATTGCAACCACTCGCCTGACTTTCAAATACCCTCTCCTAAATATTTTGACGTGGGCTATTTTTAGCTCACATACTTAATTTCTAAGTTGAAGCCCTGTGATAACTGGTCCAATACAACATAATTAAGCCATTACAAATCAGGGATTTATAGAAGTCAAATTTTTGAGTTTTTTTACAGAATTTATCGGCATTTTTTCCCCCAAAGTTGAGTATATAATTTTTGTTACAAACCAGGGTAAATGTTACCTTCTATGAACCTTGTCTACTGTTACCAATTCATGTATTTTTAACCTTTTGTGTAATTAAAATCATTTTGTGTCGTTGATTGTGTTTTAGGCAGCAACACAACACAAATATGAGGTAACACAAAAAGTACTTTATCAATAACAATATACAGATGAGCCCCATAAAGTGGCAAGCCTGGAAGCATGGTTCCCGCTGGTTTAATGCACGATATACATTGTGCGCTTTGCGAAACCAAAGATCTGGTGGTGCACGGTATACGTAGTGCGCTAAGTGAGTGAATTCAGTTACATACCTGTATCTGTTTTAGTCCGGGAGCCAAACCCCAGTTTGAGCCTTAACGTGGAAATGGAGTCCACCTAACGTTTTTTGATGGATTATATATCTCCTGTGTGTGCAGATTCAGAATCCGGATGATGCCAGCCTGGCATCCTTGGGGAAATCAAAATATCCAAGATGGCCGCCAGCATATTCAACATGACCGCTGTATATTGCTTAGATTGACCGCTATATGGAATTTAACTATATATTTTTGGTCTACGAGTCCTCAAGAATTGGTGTATAGATTGATTAGTACTTCATACCACTTATAATACTACCTCCAGCTTATCTCAACAGTAATGGGGTGGAACTGACGTCATTCTGCGCACGCGCAGTAGAAGAAGGGTATTTTAATGGACGTTTTGGAGTCGAGACGGACCCATAATGGGCGTACTGGGATGTGGGAGGTGTCATCGTGAAGCTCTAGTGGAGGAGCGTCCGACTGGGCTAATGTGTCGTGCGTCTTCAATATTTTGCGCATGCGCAGACAGGGAATGCTGGGAAAATGGGCACTGGGATGGACGTTTTTGGGTCGAGGTGGACCAATAGTGGTCCGATTGGGACGTATGAGATATCAGTTTGAAGCATTCGTGGGGAAGCATTCAACTGGATGGGTTGTAAGGTGGAACTGACATCATTTTGCTCATGCGCAGAAAAAAGGTTATTTGAATAGACGTTTTGGGGTCGCGACAGAGCAATAGTGGACCGATTGGGCCATAAGAGGTGTCATCGTGATGCTCGCTGACGCTGTTACAGCTCACCAATCCCCAGTGTACGAGTTGTCGCAGCGCCACAGCTCACCAATTACCAATATACGAGTTATCAGAGCATTTCCATCATAGCTCTCTAGATTTGTATCTAATACATGTACCGCTTATGCCGGTGCTGGGGGTCGTGTGGTCATGTCATCCAAGTTGCCACATGAACAGATACAATAAAAGCGTACCTCAGATACAACACATATCACGAATCGTTAGATTCTTGGTATGTGCTTTAGAATAGGTTAACTAGAAGACTATACTGTGAAGGCATGTGACTGTCAGTTTGTCGGCATCTCTTCCCACTTCCCTTATATGTCTGGCCGTACTATAGAAAGCAGGCATATTTGGCTTCGTGGGGGGTCTGTTGAGTGATTGTGGGACCATCCGTGGCCCTAATAGGCCGTGTAGCCTGTCAGCTTGAAGCTCTCGTGATGTAGACAACGACTGTAGTCTGTTCACGAGGGAGGTTCACGTGATCTGTGTCGTCATTGATGACGTCATCAGTGAGAGTGGTAGCGAAAGCGTCCATTCTGGGGGGTGTGAAGTTAGGTGTTTGGGGTGGAGAAGGACCATCCGTGTCCAAATGGGCAGTGACGCGTGCCCAACGCCCTGTGGTGGTGGTAGTGTCTGTACATATAGGGATTAACACGTGTCCCTCATCAGTCCGTGATGACGAATGGTATTGTTTTTGGTGGAAGCCATGGCGGAGCGTCCATTGTGAATGCGTGTGTGTGTGTGTGTGCGTGCGTGCGTGTGTGTGTACTGTGTGTGAACATTGAACTTAGTTACCCGTCTCTTTTGGAAGACACGAAGGCTCTGAAAAGAGCCGTTCTTTTCTGTCGCTGTAAGACAGAACTGTCATTGCCACAGCATCAGGATCAATAGGGCAAACTACAACACATATAAGGGAAGTGAGAAGAGGTGCCCACATACTGACTGCGTCACATGACTTCACAGAATAGTCTTCTGGTCAACCTATTCTAAAGCACATACCAAGAATCTAACGATTCGTGATAGGTGTTGTATCTCAGGTACGCTTTTATTGTACCTGTTCATGTGGCAACTTGGATGATATGACCACACGCCCCCTAGCACCGGCATAAGCGGTATTAGATACAAATCTAGAGAGCTATGATGGAAATGCTCTGACAACTCGTATACTGGTAATTGGTGAGCTGATTCGCTGTGACAACTCGTACATTGGAGATTGGTGAGCTGTATCGTCGTCAGATGTAAATGACGGCATTTAACCAAAAGACTAGTCTGTAAGGCCCGATGTCGACCCAGTATCAACTTCCCACAAATGCCAACATATATCAAAGACCAAAAGGTCTGTACAGGGGGCGGGCCTCGGGGACGAAACGTCCACCAGCAGAATCTCGCCATATACTGGAAAAACCATTGTGAAGCCAACGACCCATCGCTGGTTCCAGTGTGAGCGCTCGTGGTCCATAGCCCGAGCATCAAGAATGGCTGTCATAGTCCAGTAGTGGAGGGTGATAGCACACCTCTCCATCGAGTCGACCCTGTCGAGGACCGTTTCTGTGAACACTTGCAGGATCTGGCATCGCCCCTCGTTGTCATCGCCATCTCCAAACATGGACTGAACCACTGCTCTGTAACCCGTGAGTGAATTAACCACGATGCGAGTCGCATAGGAATGGCTCTCCGTTATGGCTCTGCAACAGTAGAAATGGGGGTGTGGGGTCCAGAGGGCCGTGCTTTATAGACGAGGTCACACATGCGCAGGTCGGAAATTGTGGGAAAAGGGCTCTTGGGCGAACTTAACGCTCTAGCATAACGTATTGACGCCATGGTGTAGACAGATGAGAGAACAACAACAACAAGGATGACAGGTCAATCATTTTATCCCCACCAGCACATCATAGCCGCGTTGGGTATGTTTACAATTCTCGTAAGCTCTTGCCCAATCAGAAGCCGTCGTTTGAGAAAGTTCAATCGTCGGTCAGGGTCGCTCTTGGCCTACAGTTATTTGCGCATTCTGCTTATTTTCCAGGGCCTTGGTGGGCGGTAACCCCATATCCTCTTCCAAGTGACGCTTTATGCTAGAGCGTTAAGTTCACCCAAGAGCTTGGTCTTCATGATGGACCTGTGTGTGTGGTCACCTTTCATTTCAAGCGGCAGCAGGCTATACCGTTCATAGATGGCCATGGCTGTTTTCCTGTTAGGGCGCAATTGGATGTACGCATGAATGGGTTGAGAGCTTGGAGCTTTCGGAGCTGTCGGAACGCGGAGCTCTTGTGTTAAGTTGGGCGTTGGGCACGTCTCAATCTCGGAGCTCTCGGAGCTCGGAGCTTTTGGAGTCTGAGCTCGGAGCTCTTGGAGCTCGAAGCTCTTGGAGTCTTGGAGCTCGAAAGTGACGTCATCGTACGCATGCGCACACACCTGTGGTGCACCCGCACCCTGGTGTACCCTATGCTCTACGGACTTTGGGAAATATCTCGTATATATCAACATTTTGAAAGCCATGGGTGATTGAGGTAACCAATATATTCAACGCTTTATATTTTGAAGAAACGGGCATATTTTAAAGGGTCAACGGCAGCCATCTTGGATAATTTTTCCTGTTATTCTTGTTTGTTTTCGCCAAATTGTTGTGTGACGTATGTACCGATTGAATTTATCCCAAATTTATACTCAAATATATCACAATCAGTGATCGAGATCATCCATACGACAACTCAGCATGACATAATAACCAGGAAATGCCTCATGGCGGCCATCTTGGATATTTCGATTTCCCCAAGGATGCCAAGGTGGCATCATCCGGTTTCGTGATCAGCGCATCGAAAAGATATAGAAACCATCAAAAAACATTAGGTGGACTGTATTTCCAGGTTTTTCGACTTGCTCCCGGACTAATATATAAAAAATAACCAATACGCCGAGGGCACTACTTACTGTCTTAACGGAACTTATTTGTCATTAAATATTTACTATCACAGTAAACCTTTAATACATGTATATAAATAGTTCTGTACGTAACGCTAGTTATTATTAATGAATTTGTCATAAAGGAACATTCTACATTCACTGCGCCTATTTTTCAAGCCTCTGACATTCCAATTAATATAACAAACGCATGCAGTGTGGATAGAAAGCCAGACTGGCTCCCAAATAGGAACCGGCAATCTTGTAATACATTGTGGATAACCTTTACAAGAGATCTTCAATTTTCGCATAAAATCGAAGGTATTAAAGGGACACTAGACAAAGACAGCTCTTTGAAATTATTAGCTTTCAGCGTCCATGAATATTGGCTTTATTACATGAAAGATTCGCAATGCGTTTGAATTTGATGTTGAATGTATTAAATTTATATCGAACAAGATGATTATTCTGAAGAATAGCTTTAGGAATAGCTGAATCGAACCCGTTCTTACGTGTTTAAAACTGTCGTCAGTGGCTTAACCAGTGTTCGAGTTGACGTCAGTCAAGTTATAGGCCTCGGTAGTGACGTCAAAAAAGTCATATTGGCTGGTTCGTGAACATAAACTTTTGGTGGGTGATTATAACTTTCTGTGAAATATAAGCTCAATGGACCAATCACATGAAGGAGTCACTGCTGGATATATAATAAAAAGCAATAATATGCAGTTAGTATATATGCAAATTATGTGTCGGTGAAAGTGAATGTAAAGCCCTGCTAGGATCTGTAGCGTGCGGTGGTCAGTCAATAAGATTTTAGTTGGTTACTAACTCCCTGATTTAAATGCTTTATTATTTTCCAAATTTGATATTTTGAAAGCCACCAAATCCGATTGTCCATACAGTGAACTAAATACGATGAAATGTTTTTGTATTTTGAAGGGTATGTGGAAAATGGCTACCAGGATGACACGAGGATTGTTCTGTTTCACTGTCCCGAGGTAGAGTCGTTAACCAGAGCCCGTAAGTATAAATAAATGTAAAATACGCCCATTGGAAACCGGGATTTGTTTTCGGGTGGAGAGCCTAGAAATTTCACCAGCATACCTTTGAAGTCCTACAAATTTTCAGAAAGCAGAAACAAAAAGGTGGTTAACGCCCAATGAAACATATTTCATGTTATAACCTGCGTAGGTCTATATGTCGTTATAGAACGGCCACAGTTTCTGTCTTGAAAGCTTCGAAGTCATTTGGGGTGATCAAAAAGGGGTCTGGGAATTTTTTGTTCAGATAGCCGTCACGGCCACAGTGATACTTAATCAGGAACCAAGTACATGTATCTATGGAATCCGAGAGATTGACTTGAGACAGTAAAGAGCGACAAAGGGCATTTCACGTCCCTTGTGGGCCAAGCACATGAAAAAATATTAAAATGAATCTTAACACATTACGAACAGCTTATGCATGTGTGACTGAGGCTCACTGAGTTCTAAAAGAAGGCATCATGTCTCAGAAACCTGCTCTCTATTGCATTCTGCGGTTTCCCTCATCGAATGACCGCATCTATATTGAGACAGTACGTCCACATTCAGCACAGATTTGCGAACATTGACTCGATATTTCGACATATTAGAGAGTGGGGTGATACAAGTTGCAGATTAGCAGAATGTTTTAGATGGTTAAACGGGTGAGGCGGCTTTTCAGATTTGGAGGTGGGGGGCAACCACATCACTGAAATGGTGTCGAAGTCAGTGTCTCGTTTGATATTATCGCTTGCAACGAAAGCTATGCAGCACACCTACCTTACATGCATATGATTTAGCCCGATGTCGATCGCTTATGATAGAATTGTGAATTTGTGGGCCTGCATTTATGGCACACTCGATATTCTCCCAAGCTCGATAGAGGTATTAACACATTACACGTGTATCGCCTCACGCCAGGTACCCAGAGAATGGAGGGCCTGGATGAACTATGTATATCCGGTGGTCCTTACCGATGTTTCCCCCACCGAAAATAAATAATTAAGAGTGTTCAGCTACAATACTCCAGCTGGTGATGATCCAAGTACAAACCCCTCGGCCTAGTTCAGTCAGCCTGAAACCTCGACGAAATAGATTCTGAGACAGAAATTGTAATACTTGATGAACTTTTGATACAATACCACATCGTTCAATTTTATAAATCGATCCAGTAGGGATATTTGTTGTGTAACATACCTTTACTGCCTGTCCATGTTGTATCATTGTGCCGAAAATGACGGTGAATTCTCGATGAACACAATTGTGCGAGAATTTAAACAACTTTTTCAGCGGGCAGTAACTAGAGCGAGCGCGTAATAAATGTCCAAATTGAGATAAAGACCACGAAACTTAGTTTCGAAGGCCGACTCACACATTTGCGATTCTGTCATAAGTGATAAAAAATCGAACCAGATCGCAAGGATTATGAGCTAGGTGTGCGGTAAAGTTTTTATGGACAAATAAAGCAAAGACAAAGCCGATATACAAGGAGACTAATTACCCACGAGTAACTTTCTGAATATATGAAAAATATGAAAAATAACAACAGTCCCGGTCAGGATGGGTTGCCAGTCGATTTTTCTGGAACGACCACGACTTTGCACCGTTTGTTTTACGCTTTTTCGTCGATGCCTACCAATAAGTATAACCTGCTTCGCAAAGCCTAAGAAGAATCTCATTATATCAAGAACTACTTCTATATTGACGTAACTGATTTGTCATTAAAGATGTTGGTATGGAGTGATTTTACTACTCTAGCAATAAATAAAACAAAATACAAATCTTCCTACATATTTACTATCATAGTATACCGTTAATATGTACACAATTCTGTATGTCGTTTTATTTATCGTTGGATTTTCATTAAGTAACGTTCTATATACACTGCGTCTATTTTTTTTATTTTTTGTTTTGCCTCTGGCAATCCAATTAACATAACAAACGCATGTAATATGGATCGGAACCCAGATTGACTCCCAAATTAGCCCCTGGGCAGATGTTTAGCAGGAATGGAATTCGCAATTTTGTGTTACATTGTGGATAACTGTTACAGCAGATCTTCAATTTTCAAATAACATTGAAAGTATTAAACGGTCGGTAGACAGTTGAACTTGAAGTTGTAGATTAGCGGAATGTTTTAGATGGTTAAACGGGCGAGTCGGCTTGTCGGAAGTGGAGGAAGGTGGGGTAAAAATTTAACTGTAATATGTTAATAGTTACTTGAACAAATGTCCACAAAATCATAATTGATATAGAATATGTCACTATAGTTAGACAGTTGATTAATGCATATTGCTGAACATAAAAAAAAACACAGGATAAATGATTCAGTACTCCAGCAATCATCCTCCGTCAATTACATTCAGGTTATACACGTATGAAACTGGAAAATAGGATATAGAAAAGTGCATTTCTGAGTTTCACAATACCAATATTAGTGTAACTCAAAGTACTTTCACGTAGTCTTGTTGAAATTGATCTGAGCGCGTTTTGTTTCGAAAGTTTTCTAGAAAACAAATACGACATTTCCTCGCAACCAACCGAAATGTTTGAGGCGGAATCGCGTGAAATAAAACAGTTTGATATACTGGAAAACCACATCATTGGAATGTTGTCAACGTCAGTTATTATACCGCCGAAACAATTCCATTGTCTCGGTTGATACTATCGCTTGAGACGAAACCTCTTTCGTACACCTACATGTAGCTTACGATGCAATTGTGAATT
>JAVTVY010012145.1:0-51426 GCA_036873755.1 Hanleya hanleyi | reverse complement strand
CCCCATTTGAGAGACCACATAAACTCGTCCACTGATATTGGCACGATGACAACTAAGACGGGAGCATCGTGCCAATATCAGTTGGCAAGTGGAGAGAGGATGCCAAAGTTTACCATATTTTTCTCTACCTTTCATTATAATCTTTTTTGATCAATTTGAATAGTGCAATAGAATAGAAATAATGTTTTCATAGGCGTGCTCAGTGGTTATTTTACGCACGGCTAGTTTGGGAAAGTTAATAATTTTCACAAACTAAAATAACAATCGACCACGCCTATGAAAACATTACTTCTCAAACACACACTCTTCTCAAATTACAACAAGATGTCAGACTAGCCGACATAAGCCCCCCCCCCCTGTAGTCTTGGGCTCAACCTTGAGTGAGAACACTAGAGCGGCTGTTCAATTTTCACTCCCTCGTAAAACCGACTGGGGGATTGAATCTTATGGTCTGCAGCTCGATTTTTTTATAATATTTCCGTTGGAATTTTTGCTCAAATGTTAGAGAGACTGGTCAAATTGTTAGATCCATTGATTTAATTTTGTGTAGAAAGTTGGGGTGCTTGAAAATTTTGATGGTTTACCGTAAGCATGACAAGGAAATACATTTCCTCAACATAGAAATTAAGTTCCAAATGTGTATGGAAAATTAAGTATTTACACCTCTTTAACACCTTTTAATAAATTTACACCTTTACGGGTGTAAAGTCAGGGTTGGAATAAATCTTCGTACATTTGCACCTTTTCTACACCTTATTTACATCCCCTAAGGGTGTAAACATGAACCCAGAAGGTGTAAACGTTTGATTTACACCTTTTTTGCACCTTTTTTACAGCTTCTGAGCCTAGAGTGTACCTAGATGAAATTACGAAAATATACATATCATTCACTAGATTTTTTGAAAGAAAGGCAGTTCACTTACCTCAAGATAGGGTGATTAGTCTAATTGATATATCCATTCAATAATGGTGCTCATATGAACAGTCACGATCAAAGCGTGACTGAGATACATCATTCTCTAGATGACGACTTTACAACGAATATTATGGATTAAGAATACGGATCAGCGATACGGATTTGATATTTTTTGGATCATCGTGATGTCTTACCGACATCATTGAAAACTGTTGACCACTTCCCTCTTGTAGAAAACTAGCCTATGTTTATGTATACTATGATTGTCTTTTTAAATTTGGTACTAATACTGTTAAATGGAATATGGAATAGGTCTTTGGATCATGGACGCGGATATTCTTTAATGGACGACGGACCAGACGCTTGTAATCTAACAATCATTATTGGAACAATAATGCCCATTGAAATCGGGCAAAAGGCACATTGAGCAGCTTATAGTAATTCTATGAATTTAATATTCATTTAATCATTTCAACGTATACCAAAGATAGTATTCATACGACCATATCATGAACTCATCCTGTTATTGCGACATCTTATTAATATTCTCCGTCAATATTCCATGATTTTACGAGCACTTTCAAAGTCGACGCCACATGTGATTTCCGTAGTTTGATCTGAAAACGATGCCGTTGCTTCCCGGTACAGCAACTGTAACAGCGCATCAGGGAGGCATGCCCAATGCTTTATATGGGTAGTAATACAAGTCCATTAGCACTTACCCGCTTGTCAAATTTCCAGTAGATGTTTTGTTATGGAGTATGAATACTATACACCCTTTAGTAGTAGGTAAAACATGTTTAAAGTTAACTTTCACCCGGATGTAAAAATGACGTCACAACTTCCTATGGTGGCGCCATCTGTACACTTTGGATGCAAGGGGGGCAACTCGATCTGCCAGAGTTTGGCCGCCATCTTGAATTTTTGAGGAGGTGTGGGCGGCCATCTTGAATGTTGTGGAAAAGGGGATGTATTCCTCCGCGGTGATGCGGTCCTGGCGATGATGCGGTCTGCCTCCGCGGAGAAAAAGTAGTCCCTAGACTGGAAATACGCTGCATGGTCCGATGGGGTCGAGTGAGGTATCAAAGTGAAGCTTATGTGAAGGGGCATCTAATGGGCTGGGTGTGGGGTTGAAATATCGGCATTCTGCTCATGCGCGGTGGCCCAAGGGTATGAAAATAGACGTTTTGAGAGCTAGGGGGGTCCCTAATGATCCGATGGAGTTGAATGAGGTATCAAAGTGAAGCATTCGTGAAGGGGCATCAGATGGGCTGGGTGCATGTAAAAATTTTCCTGAAAAAAAACGGAACACGGACTTTATCGAAAAATCCGGGAAAATGCCTATATGGGGTATGGGGGGTATATAGGTCGCCGGGCTTAACGGGGCTTGCCTATCAATAGAGTTATCTCCCCCTAGTTCCAGGGTGGGTGTATGTAAAAATTTTCCTGAAAAAATACGGAACACGGACTTTATTCTAAATTACGCGAAAATGCCTATATGGGGTATGGGGGGTATAGGACCATCCTGGGAAACCTACTTCTCGACATTTGCGGTATAGGTTGTGGGGTCTCGTTTTCTTAGTCTCGTCATTTAGAACACGATAGAAAGTGTCCCGGAGCGAAACGGTGAAATTTTTGAAAAAAGTCACCGAGACCCATATAGACCTATATAGTCCCATACTGGGGGTATAGGACCAATGTTTGTCCCACTGGGAAACCTACTTCTAGACATTTGCGGTATGGTTGTTTGGATTTGTTTTCTTAGTCTCGTCATTTAGAACACGATAGGAAGTGTCCCGGCACGAATCGGTGAAATTTTTGAAAAAAGTCACCGAGACCCATATAGACCCATATAGTCCCATACTGGGGGTATAGGACCCATGTTTGGCCCCCTGGGAAACCTACTTCTATACATTTGTGGTAGGGTTGTTTGGATTTGTTTTTCACGTCTCGTCATTTAGAACATGATAGGAAGTGTCCCGGAGCGAAACGGTGAAATTTTTGAAAAAAGTCACCGCGGCCTGGGTAGGCCCATAGGCCTATACTGCATGGCTATGGGTGTATAGGGCCATACGGGGTGCACGTGTTGGAGTCTAGGTGGGCTACTAAAGGTCCGATGGGGTCGAGTGAGGTATCAAAATGAAGCATTCGTGAAGGGGCATCTGATGGGCTGGATGTGGGGTAGTAATAGGGTCATTCTGCGCCTGCGCGGTAGCCCAAGTGTATGGAAATAGACGTTTTTGGGGTCTAGGCGAGCCCTATTGACCTTTGACCTCAGAAATTTGCATATGACGTCACTTCCGTTTGGGGTGAATGAGGCGTCACCTTCGGACATGTCCAGACTTGTCTGTGTTTGTCATGTACTGGGGTTGCGCAAGTGTGTGTGTGTGTGTGTGTGACGTCACTTCCGGTTGGGATGAATGCTCAAACACACTACCTCCAACTTTCCCGTCCCGGCGGGCCCCGGCCCCCCAGTGCGCGCGCGCGCGGGTTCTCCGGCCGCAGCGCGCGCGCGCGCGTCATCATCGGCAGTGCGCGCGCGGGACAAAAGGTCACATCACAAGTCAAAAGGTTCTATGTCCAATGAGACAATGTTGCGGCATCGATATAGTCAGAGCTTGAACCCCAAAAAGGGGATTGTAAATGAACCTGGGAAGGATGGGCAGGTCCATTTGGACCAATCAGCGGTCGAGAAAAAGAGCCAATGAGCGATCGAGAAAAAGAACCAATGGGCGGGTACTAGGTACACGTCTGTGCCTACATCCGGGTACTTGTCGCCTACGTCCGCGCCTACATCCGGGTTCTTGTACACCCGGGTAATGTTTTCTGGACATGGATGGGTTACCTTTGGCTCCATTCTAGGCCACTGAATGGCTAATACGGTGTTCAAAGCCAGTTTCATGCATTATGCTCATAGAACTTATAGTAATAAACTTAATCTATACGTGTTGGACGAGTCTTCACTCACCGTCTTCCTTTACACGCACCTCAATGAAATGCCCGCTCCAAACCTAGACCAAAACACGTACTTGATCTGTGGGCTGATTTCATTGGCTCTCTATTTTACTATAGTGCTCTTGCATTCTAACCTTGATGGGTTACATTTTGGCCCCATCCTATACCACTGATTTCAGTTTGACTGAATCTCCATATTGGGCATTGATGCATTAGGAATAAAACACACAAGACAGGGTTTTTGGTGAGATCTCATTTTTTTTATTCAGTGAACAACAACAACGTGAGAACAACCACGTGAAAACTGAAGCCCAGAACAGGGGGCTTGTACATTGAAAGAACTGAAGCCCAGAACAGGGGGCTTGTACATTGAAAGAACTGAAGCCCAGAACAGGTGGCTTGTAAACTTAAGCCCAGAACAGCGGGCGTGTGTACATTGAAAGAATTCAAGCCCAGAACGGGACTTGTACATTGAAATGATGGGCGGCCCAGTCATATACGAGTACATCGCGGTCCTCGGCCTTGAGGTACTCGTCAAACATCTGTACGATGGTAGATAAGGGTCTTCCCCGGCATCGATGGTACAGGTAAAACAAGCAATATTGTCCGCACACGCTACTGGTCAGGCTTTGCAACGTTTGACTGTTCCAGCACCACGTCTCTGTGCCTTGATCCATGAAGTCTGTTAAATCGGGATGGAAGGGTGGCAGGCCGTACGGGTCAAAGTATTCGCCCTGCTGTTCTGTCAAGTACACGCCCACCCAATGTTCACCGGGCCGATCCATCAGGTCCGTGTTGAGAACGTAAGCAGCAGGATACATACGGTCTAATGGGAACACATCTCGGGCGAACACCCCTTGAAAGACCATACGTGTCTCTGGGTCATTCTCCAGCACGGTGGTTATCTGGTCTGTATCCATGTTACGTGGAGAAGTCACACAGGACGTTGCGCGCCTTGTCCACTTGAATGATGTTGTCAAACTCGGCGTAGCAGATCACATTGACGGTGCTCCGGAGGGCTCGTAGAAAGTGGATTTCCAACCGTAAATTGCCTTGCTTGGCCAGGGCCAGCTGATGGTCGTTCTCTAAGGTGGGGTCAGATCGAAACAGAACAACGTGTATCCGTTCGCGTAGTCCTCCCGACTGATGAAATTCCCTTCGTCCTGGTTGATTTGACCGGTGGCTGTAAACAGGCTCTGATAGGCTCGAATGAAATTCGCGCGCCCAAAGTTCGGTGTTAAAGCCGTGGCTGGCACCTGTTGTCCATCCACATGCAGGGCCACAAAATTGATGCCGAAATGTTTAAAGTCAAACGGATTCTCTGGGTAGGCTCCACTGAAACTGGTATTTTCCACACAGGCCAGGATCAATCGCTTGGGTAGTTCCCCCAGGAACAGGTTTTCTTTGTTGGCGCTCATATTTCCAGCAGACACAGAGAACACTTTGGTTTGTACACGTCGGATAGGGTACTGGGCTGGTTTTGTTTCCAAGGCTTTCATGTGTCCCAATTGAACGGCTGGATTCGGTTTCACTTTTCGGACATACAGGACTGCGTCTTCGATGACAATCTTATAGTCAGCTACATGCGCCTCTACGTTAGTGGCCATCAAGGCGAAGGTCGGAGGCGCCCGTATCAGTCGGATTTTGATGGGAATCTTGTTCAAGAGGTATCGGTCTTGCATGAACATGTCTGCGTGCAGTCGACCGATCATATCCACCGAGACGCCGTTCGCGGTCAAAGCCTTCCGTTTGCTATATCCCGTATTGTCGTTCTCTGCGCCCATGTGCTCGGCTTTGTCCTGGTAGAATAAAGCGGCTGTCAGTTGAGATTTTTTAGCCTCTCGCCCATGCGACAACAGCGTCTCGATGTAGGCTCGATAGGGGTACGTGTTGGTCGAGTCACTGATGAGTTTGTCGCTGAGAAATATATCCACCTGTTGAAACATCGAGTGCAGCCAGAGATTCGTCGGGCCCACCGTTGCTTGGTCGGGGATTCTGGTGCCATCTCCATTGACGGTTTCACATACAAGTATGTATGGGCTAAATCCACATAGGCCGTATCCGCATTACTGATGGTGAACTCGATGGGCCCTGTTGCGTTGATGCTGGACAGCGGGAGATGCTCCACCCATAATCCTTGTTCGGCACTGGTCTGTGTGGGCGGCACGGTCCACAAATCAAATTCACTGTTGGTGGAGGGGCAGGACTCGGCGTGGATCAAGGACATGTTTAAGAAAAGATATCCCGGGTCTTCGATGTGCGTCGTCGCTGGGTCGGTCGTCGACTGGTGCGTGGTCTCGGTGGGGCAGCTCTTTTATTCCCTACGGTGCGTTGTGCTTTGGCCACCAAGACGCCTCCCGCTTCTTTGGCCCGCCGTTTCAAGGCTTCTTTAGGTGCCGTACCCCCCAAGACATCACCGGCCACTTGCAGTCCACTGCGTACCGCTTGTTTGCCGATTGCTTTCACCCCACGCGTCACCAAGGGCAGGAACGTTTTGACGATGCTCCCGAGTATGTTCCCCAGTCCATGTCCACGTTGCATGCGTGCACCACTAAAAACCGGAAAGCCACCCCCGGCCTGTTGGGCATAATAGTCCATATAGCTGCGTGCATCGCACTCGTAAGGCACCTTCATTATGCAAAGTGGGGAGCACGTGCTTGTCGGAAATGAAGTGTCACCACCACTTTTCCGTGTTCGAATGCCACCGGTCGTCCCGTGTCATCTCTTATATCCACCGTGATCGTGTTGATGTGTGTTTGTCGCACGGGCAGGTAGAGCATGTGGGTGAAACTGTGGGTGACTTGATCTCCATACAACTTTTTAATGGGCACCACCCGTAACAGAGGTGTGTTGATATCGCCCACGATGTGGCTGTCCACCACGTCCGAGTAGACGTAGAGTCCGTACATACCCGACTTCATATCCATCGGGATCTCGCCTTGGTGGGCGGTGGGACCAGCGAACGTCCGTAGATCGAAACCCAGCATTTGCTGTAGGATAGGACTCAGTACGACACTCGCGTTGGCGCTGACGACAAGCTCTGCCTTGTCGTTGTGTGCGTTGTAATCGAAGTTCACGTGATTCTTGAAGGGATAGGCTTTGATGGGTTTTGAAGTATTCGTGACCTCCCGTAGAGCCTTATAATGCAACAGTCTTGACAGCCCACCCATAAACTCCTTGGGAGTATCGTATTGGCCTTCGGGGAGGGTGAGTCGGGTGTCTTTTCCTTCGTAGGTCACCTCGTACCACACTTCATTGGCTCGCACGTTGTACCACGAGTAAGGGTATTGGATATCCACGAGGCCACATTCCCATCGTCCAGATAAACGCAACGGTTGCGATAACTGGGTCACGTACTTGGCCACGGTGTTGTCAGGAAACACATCCAGCGAACTGTTACTGGGTAGGGTGAGGTAAAACATGGCGACTGAGCTGTCCTGCTGCTGCTGTTGGTTTTAATAGGTGTTCCAGACCTTGGGCGGTTGTGTCCGGCGTCGTGTTCGTCGCGTTGACTTGCTACGTGTCACGGCTCTGGAGATGTGGGGTGTCCTGATCGAGGGTGGTTTTTTAAAGGTCTGAAAAGAAGGTGCCCGTTGTGATGGTGGTGGAGTTTTGGGGGGTAACTCCGGTTCCCAGTCAGCTTCCCAAGAAGGTTGTGGTGAGAGTCGTGGTGCACGACTCGGCGATTGCTGGGTTTGCTGCATAAAGGCCCAGCGGTGGGGGTTCCCCACCAATTCCTGTGGTACATGCATGTCTTTCAAGCCTTGAGCAAAGACCTCCCATCCTCGAGGATCCGTGTGCGATCTGCGTTTACGCATCATGTCATTCATTAATCCGTCATGTGGGTCCCGGGGACCACCTGATTCTGTACCAGGAGTTCGCCTTTATCATTCCAAGTCATGTTAGGATTCTGTTTCATCCGTTGTAATACCAGGCCAGCTTGTTTCTTGAACGATGCAGGTACACTCTTCAGCACTTCGCCTTCCACCCACTGTGGGGCTGTGGGTGCTACCCCTGGTAATGGCGGCTGTTGGAGGGGTGCTGAGGTCGGCGGTGTGTCACGTGGTGGTGGTGGTGGTGGTGGTGGGGTAGAGAGGGTTTTGTATTGGTCCATGAACGTCATGTACCGTTGAAGCGTCTCAGTGTACCGTTGTACTTTCTCACTGTCGCTTAACCCCGGTCTCTGTAAGATCTGTTGCATCTCTCCATCGAGGGTGTTTATGGTCTTCACCGTAGGTGGGACAGGGAGTACTTAAGGGCGATTGGAGGTTTTGAATACTGGACCCAACACGGAAGCGGCCAACGGTGCTAAGATGGCCCCGAGAAAGCCGCCTTTCTGTAACACCTTTTTCTTTTGTGTGTTGAGGGACCCGCTTCTGGACTAGGGTTCGGAGACCTGTCTTATGCTTGGCCAACTTGGTATTCTGAGCCGGAGTCCGTGGTACGTTGCCTTTTAACAGGTTGTACCCGATCTCGCACAGACAGCGTACAAGGTCAGGGTCCGCACCGTCTTCAATACACGGAGCGTGGGAGCGTGCTTCCGTACTCGCGCAGACATCATGTACAACTAATGCTAGAACCCACAACTCTGCTCTTTTTATCCACCTCAGAGACAAAGTCAACCCTGCTGTGGTATTCATTCTTTTTATTATCCCCATCATCAAACACACACATCCCAGCTGGGGGCGCCACTGTGGGTGTGTTTACATTATTTTTGCATGTACACGTGGTGGGCCTCTCCGGGAAAGATGCCGGTCCGTAGTCGAAGGTGCTCGGGGGTGGCTTGCTTGAGGTGGAAGAGCATATACCCGTGCTGAGGGGTTGTGGCATCTTTAAAGGCTTCCAACGCAAACGGTGTGCGGCCGGGATACATCTGTCTCGCCAGGTGCAGCAGTTGAGTGGTATCTCTCGGGTTTTTGAAGACCACCAGGTAGTGGGCATTTAAGCTAATGTTCCGATGTTCTTTGTTTTTACTGAACAGATTCTGCACAATGTAGATGATGCTGAGCCGTCGATGGTGGCTGCCTTTGGTAAAGAGTTGGGTGACCCGCACATCGTCTCCGCCATGAGATCGTCCAGAACCACCAAGGTGTCGGGTTCCAAATCGGCCAGGTTGGGTAGGCCTTCCACGAACGTGATGTGGGGCAATGCTGCATACGCTTCCTGCCATTCTCCGTAACACCACACGACTCGAGCAATGGGTGGGGTGATCATGCTGTCGGCGTGTTGAAGGAGCTTCCTGACGATTGCGTTTTGCCGGAGCCCGTCGGTCCTGCGATGACGCAAGTGAAGGGATGCTGCCAACGGGGGTCCATGGTTGGAGGTGTATCCGTTGTCGTGGTAACCCGCTCTTGTAAATTTCGTACGAGTGAACTGGAGTGGTGGTGGGTACAACGTCGGTCGTTGTTGTCTGTTCACTGTCAGGGATGATGATGGTGGTGGGTACAACGTCGGTCGTCGTTGTCGGTTCACTGTGAGAGATGAAATCCGGTGGGTCTTCAGACGTACTGGGTGTACTTGGTGTAGATGTTGAGCTTGGTGTGGAGCTCGACGTGGCTTGTACACGGGGTGTGGTGGTGGTGACTGGGCTCGATACGGGGTTGACTGGTGCTACCTGTAGACCGGTTTCACTGGTGGCTGGTGTTCTCAATTGGTTAAGTAACGTGCTGACATAGGCTACGTCGTAAAACACACCTCCGTACAACACACTCAGCAGGGTTAGCACTATCACCACAAAGCCCACTTGCGCTTTGCGCGTTTTTGGAGACGCTGTGTTCAGAGGCAGCTGCTGCTTGTCCATAGCACCGTGGTCGAACGTGGAATGAAGGATGACGGTAGTGGTGTCTGGCTTTATAGTCGTTTCACCTGGTTGGCAGCGACCCAGGAATTGAAGGAACTGGGCCAGCCTTGCCATTTGACGAAATGAAACAGTTTGCCACGTCGCCGTTCCGTTTTCAAAATCTGCTCCACCGTGTAGTAGTCTTGCTGTGTTTTTACGACAGGCTGTAATTCCGTCTCGTAAAATGTCCCTAGCAACGGTTCCCCTTGGAGATCTTCCAGTTCATAGACTCGCTGCTGTCGGGGTAGGCGCCGTTTAATCAGGAAATGCTCATCGCTCCAGTTGGGCAAGTAACTTTTCTCAAATTGACCTTTGACTTTACTGATCCGTACAGGGTCCTCGACCTTGTACACCGCCTTCGGCGTTCGCTGCGATTGGCTGGGGTACAAGACACGCCGGACTTGGGCTTCATTGCGTTGGGTCACGGTAATGGGGGCTCTCTCTATACTCCGATGATAGGCTCGATTGTAACCCCTCACAAGTTTCGGGAGAACATCGATGTACCGCCTTGTATTGTTATAGGTGAAATATTTATACATGCGGCCTTTGAATGTCCTGTTGAACCTTTCCACCACGGAAGCATTGGTCTCGTTGTACGTATGGAAGAAAAACACCTTCTGTTTCTTGAGAAAGGCTTGGAACGGTCTGTTGAGGAATTCCGTGCCTTCGTCGGTTTGCAAATACAAAGGTTTGCGCCCGGTCTTGAAGATGTCTTTGAACGCCGCTATGAGATTTGTCCCCGTTTTCGTCCGGATGGGTACCACCCACGCATACTTGGATAGGATATCGATGCACGTCAAGATATACCGATTCCCATCGTTGTGTTTGGCAAAGGCGCTCATATCGACCAAATCCGCTTGCCACTGGGCATCTATTCCTCCCACGACGACCCGGTTCCGTAGAAAATGGCGACGGACAGATCGATGTAAGGTATAGGTGTCTTGTTTTCTTAACCAATCTCGGACTTGGGCACGTTGTATCCCCTGGGGTTTGGCTGCTCGATAGAGAGCCGACAAGGCACTATAGGCCGCCGGATTTGTCGGGACTGTAGTATAAGTTATCCAACACCTTCTCCCAGCGCTTCATGGTGACAAAATGATGATGGACCCTGGCTCTATCGTTTATTTATAACGGGTATATCTTGGGCCGGAGTTTCTTTCTGATTTTCTTCATGGGCTTCCACAGTGTCCATGGTAAATGACCAGTCCAACTCGTCTGATGACCGCTTGATAAGCACTTGATCCACATCTACCACGGCATCTTCCAATGCAGACCATAGATCAGGGTGAAGGGTAAAATGCACTGTACCCCATCTAGCCGAGCCAATTGAGCAAAGAAAGGGCCGCGTCGGATGTACACATCGTGACACAAGTGGATGAGGTCGCCGTCCAGTTCACCAGACAACACCCGTTTGAATTTGGTCCAGCCCTCCCGGGACAGACGAATGTGAGCCGGGCACGGTTGTGTAGGGTCCGCATCACAGATGTCTCCCACCTCCTCCATGATATCGACCTTATCCGCATACACGTGCAGGAAAACCTCGGGGATCAAGCTGAGATACGCCAGTATCATATGCTCCGCCATGGTCAGTACGTGAATGGTACCAGAGTTGACTGTCTCTCGTATTTATAGGGAGAACCCCGTGAGATCAAAGGATCAGGTGGTCATATCACTGGGCTGACTGAGTCTAGCCGGGTAATCAATGGCATCGTCGTCGGGTTCATGGCTAGACAGTTGTTCATTGGGTTCTGCCGCCGATTCACTCAGGGCACGAGCCCACTCCAACTCATCTGATGACCGCTCGTCCGGTGTAAACAGCTGGTCCACGATAGGCACCACTTTCTCGAAGGCTGTCCACAGATCGGGGTCTAGGGTGAAGCTTCGCGTAGGGTCTTGGTAGCGGCCCAGGCGTGTGAAGAAGGGTCCACGGTATACGTAGATGGCATTGTCTATGTGGATGACGTGTCCATCGAGCTCGCCGCTCAACACCCGTTTAAATTTAGTCCAGCCGTCACGGTGTAGCGTAACCGTATTCGATACGGTCTCAGCGGGCGACCAGCAAACATCTCCACGGTCTTCCACGAGGGTGACTTTATCTTCATAGACGTGTAACCCCACCCGGGGTGTAAGGGGCAGAATGGCTCGTAGGACGGGTGACATGCTTGCTCCAATGACGATCGGTGAATGACACACACTCTGTCTGACCCTCGTATTTATAGTCCCACTGTCAATACCACAGCGCCAGGGTCAATAGGGCACAGACTAGTGTGAGGCCAACCAGCCGGCGCTGGTTCCGGCGTGAGCGCTCGTGGTCCATAGCCCGAGCATCAAGGATGGCTGTCATAGTCCAGTAGTGGTGAGTGATGGCACACCTCTCCATCGAGTGCACTCTGTCGAGGACCGCTTCTGTGAACTCGTTCAGGATCTGGCGTCGCCCCTCGTTGTCGTCGCCATCTGCAAACATGGACCGGACCACTGCTCGGTAACCCGTGAGTGAATTCACCACGGTGGCATGCTGTAAAATGCGAGTCGCATAGGGCTGGATCTCCGTCATGGCTCTGCAACCGTAGAAATGAAGGTGTAGGATCCAGAGAGACGTGTTTTATAGACCAGGTCACACATGCGCGCCTAGCTCTACGGGTGTAGTCCGTGATACGTACTATTCTGATGGGTTATGTGGCTCCTATAGAGATAGTACCTTATCGACAATGGGGACTACTTGTTCCAAAGCCGTCCATAGATCGGGGTCCAGGGTAAAACCACCTCGCTTCAGACAGAGGAGTCGAGCAAAATAGGGACCGCAGAAAATGTAGACGTCGTCACACAGGTGAATGCTATCACCGTGCAGGTCACCCAACAACACCCGTTTCAAGGTAGTCCATCCTTCCGGTGACAAAGAGACGTGCGCTTTGGGTTCAGACGTACACCAACACGTAAGTCCGCTATCGATGAGGTCCACTCGTTTGGGGTACAACAATAGGGTGCAGCCAGGTGTAAGCCTCCGGGTAGCCACAGTCCCTTCTTTCACCTCGGGGTGTAGTAAGTCATCCACCGCGGGGAGTACATCTTTCAGTGCCATCCATAAGGGTGGACAGAGTGTGATATAGGGACCTCCACTCTGTTCCAACCGGGGAAAAAGGGAATCCTCTCCAGCAGTGCGTATGTGCACGCCGTCTTCCACGTGCATGAAATCCCTTTCGGGGTCTTTTCCCTGTAACAATCGTGTCAATAGAGTCCAGCCTGATAGCGATAACAAATCTTCACCTTCTGCGGTGCGTCTTGGACCAGCTCCAGGTGATCGTCATTGACGATGAGGTAGACGTCGGACGTCAGTTGGAATAACGCAAGCTCTGTTCCGCTCGCTGCCATGGTGGGGAATGAAAAGCGAACGGTGAGAGAGGTGGCTTTATAGTGTACCTGTTGGGTAGGGTTTTATACACCGTGCGTGGCACTTGTTATACTCGCTTGCGCCATAAGGTTAGAAATGCGCTTTTTTCTACTAAGCCCTGTGACGGCCCTTCGTGAATGGGCGTAACCTGTGAACATCATAGGAATGCATGTACTAACCTGTCTGTGGGGTTTTTCCACAATGTCGTTCACCTTCGTGTCTTTTCGGGTACGTCCATACAGGGTGCAGTTTTCGACACTAGGTGACCACATCCCGACGAAATGGCCAGTTTTCGACACCGGATGTGCCGCCATCTTGAACATACGCGCCGCCATCTTGGATATGTCCCATAATGCACCGGGTCAAAATACTCGCTTCTGATTGGCTGAGAGCTCTGTGACGGATTTGAAATACTCGCTTCTGATTGGACGAGAGCTCCGCATTGCGTCTGCGCATGATATTCCTACCGCACATCCAACCCATCAGATGCCCCTTCACGAATGCTTCATTTTGATACCTCACTCGACCCCATTGGTCCACTAGGGGCTCCCCTAGCTCCAAAACGTCTATTTCCATACCCTTGGGCCACCGCGCATGCGCAGAATGCCGATATTTCAACCCCACACCCAGCCCATCAGATGCCCCTTTACGAATGCTTCATTTTGATACCTCACTCGACTTCATCGGACCTTTAGTGGCCCACCTAGACTCCAACACGTGCACCCCGTATGGCCCTATACACCCATAGCCATGCAGTATAGGCCTATGGGCCTACCCAGGCCGCGGTGACTTTTTGCAAAAATTTCACCGTTTCGCTCCGGGACACTTCCTATCATGTTCTAAATGACGAGACGTGAAAAACAAATCCAAACAACCCTACCACAACCCTACCACAACTGTATAGAAGTAGGTTTCCCAGGGGGCCAAACATGGGTCCTATACCCCCAGTATGGGACTATATGGGTCTATATGGGTCTCGGTGACTTTTTTCAAAAATTTCACCGATTCGTGCCGGGACACTTCCTATCATGTTCTAAATGACGAGACGTGAAAAACAAATCCAAACAACCCTACCGCAAATGTATAGAAGTAGGTTTCCCAGGGGGACAAACATTGGTCCTATACCCCCAGTATGGGACTATATGGGGCTATATCGTACTTTTTCAAAAATTTCACCGATTCGCTCCGGGACACTTCCTATCGTGTTCTAAATGACGAGACAACCCTACCGCAAATGTATAGAAGTAGGTTTCCCAGGATGGTCCTATACCCCCCATACCCCATATAGGCATTTTCGCGTAATTTAGAATAAAGTCCGTGTTCCGTATTTTTTCAGGAAAATTTTTACATACACCCACCCTGGAACTAGGGGGAGATAACTCTATTGATAGGCAAGCCCCGTTAAGCCCGGCGACCTATATACCCCCATACCCCATATAGGCATTTTCCCGGATTTTTCGATAAAGTCCGTGTTCCGTTTTTTTTCAGGAAAAATTTTACATGCACCCAGCCCATCTGATGCCCCTTCACGAATGCTTCACTTTGATACCTCACTCAACTCCATCGGACCATTAGGGACTCCCCTAGCTCTCAAAACGTCTATTTTCATACCCTTGGGCCACCGCGCATGCGCAGAATGCCGATATTTCAACCCCACACCCAGCCCATTAGATGCCCCTTCACATAAGCTTCACTTTGATACCTCATTCGACCCCATCGGACCATGCAGCGTATTTCCAGTCTAGGGACTACTTTTTCTCCGCGGAGGCAGACCGCATCACCGCCAGGACCGCATCACCGCGGAGGAATACATCCCCTTTTCCACAACATTCAAGATGGCCGCCCACACCTCCTCAAAAATTCAAGATGGCGGCCAAACTCTGGCAGATCGAGTTGCCCCCCTTGCATCCAAAGTGTACAGATGGCGCCACCATAGGAAGTTGTGACGTCATTTTTACATCCGGGTGAAAGTTAACTTTAAACATGTTTTACCTACTACTCCCTTTCATATAAACGTAAGCATGCAGAACATTGATGCGCCTATACGAACAACTGTTCCTTTCCAGGTATGTGTAGTCTCTGATTTGTGTGTAATGTTTCCCTTGAAAAACTGGTTTATCTAACAAAAAGTGTAAACAATGGATATAGTTATCGCATCGTATATTCATCTGGTAGAATATCGACCACATTCGGCTATACGGCCTATCCTTTTATGAGAGACTCAAAATCATGTAGAAAGGGTTCTGTTCTCCAACATTAGTATCTCATCTCAATTTATATTAGCGTTGATGTAGAAATAACGAAGAGCGGTGTCTTTTGGAAGAAGACAAATGTCTTTCAGACAAATGTCTAGGAGGCTGGCTTTGTATATTGTGGAAATTAAAAGGATTTTTACTCAACCGCTGGTGTTATTTTGGAACAAAATATCTTGAAATCTGTTAATGAAGCATCTATTTCCTGTATTATGTAGTCTTTTTAGGAATTGTTTTGGGTACGCTACATTTTTCCACAATTCATAATATTACAAGGACTTTTCATTCAAATGAGATTCAAAATTGTTTTCCACGGTGTATTGTATAACACTCACCCTTTGACTTCGAAAGCTCATAATGGACAGAATATCTGTCTTGTATTGGACGAGCAGCGGAATCACTGACCAGCATTTTTTTTATCCAAATGAATTTCCAAGTCGTTTTCTTAAGTTATCTCCGTCAGGCTTTGCAATTAACCGTTTATGTGGACACTATGAAGATACTACGATCCTCATTTGGCAATTTGGACTACATAGAACTACCGACTTTGTTATTTGAAAGCGTTTGTCTGTCACGAAAGAACATAGCATTTTACTTTCAGGCATCCTAGTTTATCATTTTAAGGCCATTTTGAGATTTTTGTCTAGTTTTGTAAAGCTGAACGGTGTTTCCGTCGACATCCAAATTCTGAAAATATGAAAGATCTCAGATTTAGTAGAGCTAAAGCTCGTAGAACTCTGAAACAGAATAAACGTAATTCGTGGAAAAATTATGTTTCTAAGATCAATACACAGACTCCTATAACAAAAGTTTGGAATATGATCCAAAGAATAAAAGGTAAAATCTCCAAGTCCAACGTGTATCATCTCAACGATGGAAATCAAGTGTTAAATGGCAGAGTAGATTGCAAATAAGCTAGCCGAAACAATTGCCAAAAACTCTTCCTCATATAATTATGTACCTAAATTTCAAAGTTTCCAAATAACAGAGAAGAAAAATGAAATAAAATTTTCCTCCAGTAACCTTGAAGGCTATAACGCTATGTTTACAACTGAGGAACTCCATGCTTCTCTAACGACAGCTAACGATTCTGCTGCTGGCCCTGATAATATTCATCACTAATTTTTTAAACGTCTACCCGAATCTTCTCTAGAAATTCTATTACGCGTATTCAACAGACTTTGGATAACAGAAGACTTTCCACCGTCATGGCATAATGCCATTGTAATACCAGTACCAAAGCCTGGCCGTAACCATACAGACCCTGGTAATTATCGTCCGATTTCACTGACTAGCTGTGTCTATAAAACAATGGAACGCATGATAAATGATCGCCTTGTTTGGTACCTAAAATCTGACCAGAAACTTACTGATATTCAAGCTGGTTTCCGTAAAAATACATGTACCATTGACCATTTAGTCAGATTAGATTTCTATGTTAAGAATGCTTTCGCCAAGAATGAACATGTAGTTTCCATCTTTTTGAGTTAGAAAAAGCCTATGATACTACATGGAAATACGGGATTCTAAAAGACCTTCATACTATGGGATTAAAGGGCCGTTCACCCATTTTCATATCCAACTTTTTGAATGATAGACAATTTCAAGTTCGGTTGGGCCTGATCATTTCGCTCAGGATCAGGGTGTCCAACAGGACAGTATTTTGTCTACTACTCTGTTTGGTATCAATATCAACAGCTTAGCGGCAGTTCTGAATAAATGAATTGTATACACAAGTCTGTTGAGAGAAAATACAGATAACAGATATCTGCTGAGATATTTATAAAGATGGTGAGAGAGTAGCATGTGCTACTATCTTTAGTAGCACATTTAAATTCGATATTCACTGCAGAAGCAAAGGCTATAATGTCGACTTTGGAAGGTATTGGGTCCAATAAAAAGCAAAATACATGTCATATTCTCGGATTCACTGTCATGCCTTCAAGCGATTAAAAGTGCAACTTCAACTCATCCCACCATCTTGAATATTCTACAATTATATGACTGTAGATTCGATCAACAGATTGATATTGTGAATTTTTTGGTTGCCTATTCACGTTGGCATCAAAGGTAATACTGAGGTTAATAGAATGGCTAATGCAGCCCTAGATAATGAGGTTGATCATGTTGGAATCCCTAATAGCGATTTCAGACCCTCTATCTGTACTTATGTGAGAAAGCTGTTTCAATCTTTATGGGATGCTGTGATAAATAGCAAACTTCACGAGTTCAAAAAAACTTTAGGCCATACTCTTCTGAACAGCCAGAATGTTTCGACCAAACCATGATCAGGCGGTGTGAAGTCGGCCATACACGATTAACTCACGAAGATTTACTAAAAAAGAGCCAGTCTCAAGGTGTATTCCATGCCACGAAGATCTCACAGTGAAACATATTGTTATCGACTGTATAGATTTTAAGATTGTAAGAGATTCTTCTTATCGAGCAACTACTTTAGAAGATCTTTTTGGTCATGTGAGGGAGGACTGATGCTAAAGGTCACATACCATACAGACATGTATCCACATGGGATTTCTCGACTCTCTATACTACAGTCCCTCATCAGGACCTTATTGACCATCTAAGTTCATTAATAGTATCTGTGTTCAAGAAAACTGATGTTTCTTTGTTTATAGAGTTGCTTGAATTTCTCATTAAAAATATCTATGTAAAAATTGGCAACACAATATATCAACAGCATATAGGTATTTTAATGGGTACTATTTGTGCACCCCTGTTGGCTGACCTATATCTTTCTCTTATGAATATGACTATATGCAGGCGCTTTCAAAAACCGATCCATTCAAAGCCCGTTCCTTCTCATTCACCAAACGCTATATAGACGATCTTCTCGTTGTGGATAATCGCTATATGAATGACGCAATGCAGGATATATATCCACCTTCACTGGATTTGAAGGAAACTACAGATAGCCGTACAGGCACATCATATTTAGACCCGTATCGCTATAAAAATGAAGCGGGCCTTCTCTCTCGTCGTCTTTATGACAAAAGAGATGATTACAATTTGGACATCGTGAACTATCCCTTTCTGGACAGTAATATTCCAGTGGGACCTGCATATGGCGTCTACATATCTCGTCTAGTAGCATTTGCTAGATCCTGTGTCAGAAAACATTGTTGCAGAAACTTCTAAAACAGGGCTATACCACCAAGCGCCTCCACTCAAAGTTTCTCAAATTCGGCGATACATATCGCATGCTGATAGCAAGATACGAGCGTAGCTTGCAAGATCTATGGTGTTACGCTTCGTAACTTGTGTTTAATTCCGCTTAACCTGGGGGCTAGGGGCCGTATGAACCCATGTACTTCAAAATCCTCATGGTGCTCATATGAACAGCCACAATCAAAGCGTGACTAAGATACATCATTCTCTGGATGACGACTTTACAACGAATATTATGGATTAAGAATACTGATCAGCGATACGGATTTGATATTTTTGGAACATTATGATGTCTTGTCGGCATCATTGAAAACTGTTGACCGCTTCTCTCTTGCAGGAAACTAGCCTATGTTTATGTATGCTATGAATGTCTTTTTGAATTTGGTGCTAATACTGTTATATGGAATATGGAATGATTTTTTGGATTATTGACGCGGATATTCTTTAATGGACGACGGCTGAATTATGAATGACGGAGGACCAGACTCTTGTAATTCGAGATGAAGGTCACGAATGGTCTTCTCGATTTAACGTTTTTATTCGTCTGAATAAGATTGTGCTTTCAACATATTCACCTCGAAATAGACGATTACGTACAAATGCACTACTTCAAATTGTGGGTTACATATAAGGACACTACCCGGACATAACTATGTGGTGTACTGTTAAATATAAACGAAGACACAACTCTCAGAGGATACCATATGTGCGCTATTCGGAAATTTCCCACTATGCTTTGTATCTAGTGTTATGCAAATAGCCGAATATGAGACGAATTCAATGAACTACAAAACCGACATCATTCACCTTTGAACTCATTGGAGTTGGGAGTGACGGCCAAACTAACGGTACATCGCGAGAATTTAACCCTGCATGAACTGTATTACCATCTACATGATTTTTAGTCAGAACGAGAGAGATTTGTTCGGGCACATCCTGATCCCCGCGTCATCATTGGATTAAGCATGGAAGTCTGTTTTTAACGGAAATGCTACAAAAGATTTTCCTACCACACTTTTTGCTGGGTTTTTGGCACACTATATTGGTTCCCAATTATTTATCTTTTTAGCTCGGTAAACTTGACGTGTACATGTTTTTGACTCTTTCAAAAGCTCGGATTACATTTGATATATGTAATATTCTTTCCAAATGATTTTTAACTTTTGATGCTGCCAAAGTGTAGAGTTATCTAAGTACCCTAATTATGTCAGTGTGAATACGAGCTATCGATCCGGCATTCAGTAGCCAGTCGTTTTTCCAAAAAGAATTTCCGCGCCCTCAATCGAAAGTCCGTATTTACAAGTCGATGCACGTTATAACCGCGCCGGTTTATCATTTCGAATCAGGTGTTCACAACCGAGTTATGTACAGGGGGTTTCAGGGAAACAATAGGAGATTCCATACAGACACACACAGTACGAATGGCAATTTAAATGTTGACACTAGGAACTAAAAAGTTGATAATGGCATAATATATACATATAATATATGCATGTGGGATCATTAGTCCCGAGGTACTGGCCAATATAATATGAAAGATAAAAATATCTCCAAAAGGTCGGCGTCGTATTTGACATTGTGTATTCAGCCGTCGTCCACAAAGAATTTTCGAGTCAATCGCAGAAAATTATGATAGCCAGTGAGCACCAATTACGAAGACGCATAAATGAACATTAAACAACAAAGTTTTTTGCCCGCAACAGAGAAGCGGTCAACATTCCTCAGTAATGTCAGCTGTCAGCAAGACATTACGATGCTTTGCTGGTAAAATCCATATCACCGATGTGTATTATTTTATCTGAATGAATGTTCAAGGGTTTCTTTTGAGCGTAATTAATTATTCCAGAAACGCTTCGATTATGACTGTTCATTCGAACATCATGAAGGTGTTAAATACATGGTGCTCAGACGGTCCCTAATCCCGGATCAGGCAGAACCGGTCATGAGATAGGAAATACAGTGCCAGGGAACCTGGCTGCTGGTAAAACTTACATATTGCGTCTATTGAAAAACAGGCATCAACAATTCGGATTTAAAATTCTTCTTTAGTGGGCATAACTGCCATAACTGGTGCGAGCGAGTAACCTAATCAATGCCGTAGTTTTTGATAGACTGGCTGTGATACGAACATAGGTTTAACGACTCGGTCAAGAACTAGTTATTATTCCTTGTACCTCCTTCAGGAATACGTGATAGTAAGTTTCGCCTCGAGTTAATAATAATCTTATATACGTTATCTCCTTTAAGAGATGCGATGGAATACATTGACCTTAATAGTTAAACCTATGGAATTATTTACATCGTTGATATGATTGACATAGCGTTGTTAACTGAAAACAATCCAAAACTGACGGCTTGTCCGTGTTTAAATAAAGTTTATTATTATTATTTCGATAATAACTGGATAATATTCAATTAAACTCTACATTAAAAGAGTGGTGAAAAGCGATTCAAATCCGATATGTCCTGGGTTAAATTCACACAATAATTATTTGTTGTTAATGTACACAGAGACATTTCAACTTGGTCCAGGTCGCAGTATGATATCCCCTATATGGTGTGCAACTTATCCTCATAATGCGCCATCTTATCTGAACATATAAGTTTCATCAGCCATTAATTACCTGCAGATACGATGTTTGCGAGATGTAATTTCCGTAATTTGACCTGGGAATGATGATGTTGAACCCCGATCCATCAATAGCTAAGGTGGACAATAGGATGACCAGGAACAATAGATGAGGGTCAGTAAAATGCCAACCATTGAATTCGTCCATTAGTATTCATGGGTCTTTAATTCCCAATAGATCTTCTCTCATCAAATATGGAGACTCAATTTTCTAGGGTCTTAGATGTACACGTAAGCAGAATATTGAAACGCCTTTGGACAATTGTTGCTGGACACAGAGACTATTGTGATACATGTCGTGTGGTATCAATTCAATGTTGTATATACAGCCGCAATGAAACGTCGTTCAATGTATGGTCTAAGATTTGTCTTCTTTGTCTCCCAGACAACTGATTCATCTAACAAAAGAGTAAAATATGATTCCCTGGCCCCCTCGGATGAAGATCCGGCGGGATATCGACCACCTTGACAATACAGCCTGTCTTTCTCCAAAATACTCATTCTACCCTTTAAAAGGGTTCTGCTCTCCTCCAGTAAGCAGTGATGGAGAAATAACAAAAAGCGAACCAGTGACTGAGGCAAATCGTCTTGCTTTCTGGCTTCCGTTTTCGCGGGAAGTGCGATAATATTAGGTCAACTGCTTATTTTCAAGTAAAGATATCTAGAAACCTTTCAAATTTCTCTTATCTTCCCGTTTCTCTCTTTGAGAACTGGTTTGAATACATTTTTATCGGGATATTAGGACCCGTGGTCGTGATATTTTTTTCTTAAAGTTGGATAATATTATTACTACTGGTATGAATCAATCCATGCTTGAACTTGTACAGTTGGATACCATATATCGGTCAGTGAAAGGGATATCATCATAGGACGATCATAAGGTATCGTTGGCATCATTAAGATTTCGTGTAGCTTGAGTCAATATATACTTCATGGATACTAGCTAATTACAAGCGTCTAGTCCGTCATTCATAATCCAGCCGTCGTCCATTAGAGAATATCCGCGTCCATAATCCAAAGACCTATTCCATATTCCATATAACAGTATTAGCACCAAATTCAAAAAGACAATCATAGTATACATAAACATAGGCTTGTTTCCTGCAAGAGAGAAGCGGTCAACAGTTTTCAATGATGCCGGCAAGACATCATGATGTTCCAAAAATATCAAATCCGTATCGCTGATCAATATTCTTAATCCATAATATTCGTTGTAAGATCGTCATCTAAAGAATGATGTATCTCAGTCACGATCTTGAAGTACATGGGTTCATACGGCCCCTAGCCCAGGGTTAAGCGGAATTAGACACAAGTTACGAAACGTAGCGCCATAGATCTTGCACGCTACGTTCGTATTTTGCTATCAGCATGCGATATGTATCGCCAAACTTGAGAAACTTTGAGTGGAGGCGCTTGGTGGAATAGCCCTGTTTTATAAGTTTCTGCAACAATGTTTTGTGACGTTGATTAAAATCATCACATCTAACACAGGATCTAGCAAATGCTACTAAGCGAGATATGTATACGCCATATGCAGGTCCCACTGGAATATTACTATCCAGAAAGGGATAGTTTACGATGTCGAAATTATAATCATCTCTTTTGTCATAAAGTCGACGAGAGAGAATGCCCGCTTCATTTTTATAGAGATAGAGATCTAAATAAGATGTGCCTGTAGGGCTATCTGTAGTTTCCTTCAAATCCAGTGAAGGTGGATATATATCCTTCACTGCGTCATTTATATAGCGATTATCCACAGCGAGAAGATCGTCTATATAGCGTTTGGTGAATGAGAAGGAACGGGCTTTGAATGGATCGGTTTTTGAAAGCGCCTGCATATAGTCATATTCATAAGAGAACAGATACAGGTCGGCCAACAGGGGTGCACAATTAGTACCCATTGGAATACCTATATGCTGCTGATATATTGTGTTGCCAAATTTCACATAGATATTTTTAATGAGAAATTCAAGCAACTCTATAAACAAAGAAACATCCCATGAATGATATCTCTTGTATGTAGTCGAGCTAAAGAATGCTTTATGGCTTCCGACATTAATATATCTACGATCAGTTTTCTTGAACACAGATACTATTAATGAACTTATACAGTCAATAAGGTCCTGATGAGGGATTGTAGTATAGAGAGTCGAGAAATCCCATGTGGATACATGTCTGTACGGTATGTGACCTTTAGCATCAAGTTCTTCCGTAAGACATTCCGGTCGTTCGGAAATTTGTCCTTTTGATCCTCTCCTACCCTTGAGATATGACTCAGATATCAACCAGAATCTTTTAACGACGATAGATAATCTTGTTATACAGTATAGCACAGATTCTAATGCTGAAAATTGGTCGAGTCCCATGCGGGATACCAGAGTAAGGTACCCAACCGCCAGCACTAAATGTCGGCGTTCGACACTACTCGGTCGACGAGCTCCCCACAAAATAGAAGGTAGCAGACCGGTAGTCTTGAAAGCGAGCGTTCAGCTTCCCCGATAACGAAAATAGTGTTATACGATCACTTTCTAAATGACAAAAAAATATCTTCTTCTGTATTCTGCTATGGGGACTGTGTTGTTACGGTCATCAGAGGGGTACTGTATGTTAGCTTTCAACACTATCGATCTGCTACCTCCTATGTTTGTGGGAGTGAGTGAGTGAGTGAGTGAATACGGTTTAACGACGCTTTCAACATTTCTTTTTTTTCAGCTATATCGCGACGGGGAAGCGAAGGGAGGAAGGGGAGGAAGGGGAGGGGCGAGGGTACCTACTTGTAACAGTGCAGATCTAATGCTACCGTTTTATAGCGCTGTCTTACTGAAATATCATGCCGTAGGCAGACATGACACCCCACTCAGTCGCATTATACTGACACCGCGCGAACCAGTCCTTATTCTATCCTCTTAATGCTGAGCGTATGCGAGGAAGCAACAAGTTCCATTTTTCAAGTCAAGCCGACGCATTTAGGCCACCGCAGTTCGGTCTATTTTTGTGTGAGGCCCGTTGGCCAAGTGGTTTAGATCGCCGAAATATGGTACTGGCGATTGGGTGCTTTACTCTGGGGGTCGCTAGTTCGAATCCTGCATGGGATAAAACTAATTTCCAGCACTAGAACCAGTGCTATACCAAGATATGTAATCCCCAAAATAACGAAAATAGTATTATACGATCACTTTCTAAATGGCAAAAAATATCTTCTTATGTATTGAAACTGTCATTATGGTCATCGGATGGGTACTGAATGTTTCAACACTATACCGCTCTGCTACCTCCTATTCTCGTGGGAAGATCGGTTGGCCGGGTGGTTTACATCGCCGACATATAGTACTGGCGATCAGATGCCTCACTCTGGTGGTCGCTGGTTCGAATCTCGCAATTTTAGCACTAGAACCGGAGCTATACTAATCCCAATATAACGAAAATACTGTCATACGATCACTTTCAAAATGACAAAAATATATATATTCTAATCTTGTTAGAGTTACAGTTTGTAAATGTATTTTTGATGTTCCCCGCCCCAGTGGGTATTTTAAAAAGTTTTCTCGGTTTTATATCATCTCAACCATTATAATGACAAAGTATATCAATCTTCTGACCAGCTCTGGTTGATTTACTTTCCATTTGGGTCTTCCTGTACTGAAACCCACAGCGGCCTTTCCACCAAAACTGTGGCCTTACGGGCTGAACAAAATTCATAAGCAGGGCCCAAGTGGATACTATATGATTTTAGTAAATGCTAAATTCTTTTCTCTGGTTTACTATCCTAGGCTAATTTCGAGGACGGCGGATAGTCTCACACTTTTAGAGTATGTGCATTTTATGTCATAAAAACAAACAAACATTGTCGGTTACTAAAATTATAGTGTGATGCCAGCTTGTAGTTTGATATCTGAAATTCCTTAAACTACATGACTAGCTACTGATTGTCGGATTGGATACATGTGTGTACTTAAACATTCCGAAGTATAACTGTTGAAATAACAGTATTTTTTACAACAAATACATTGAAATCCGTACATACAACAGTTCTTTGAAATCAGTGTTCAAATTCGAGTTATATTTATGTCTAAATATTTTTCAGAGCTCATCGTCCTAATGCGTTGTGTGATTTCGGTAATAGACCCGGAACTGGTGTCAAATTACCCCGATCCATCAGAAACTATTGTGGACTATTGCATGACTAAGGGGAATAGGTGGGGTCAATACAATGTCAATCATTGAATCCTTCCAACAGCAGTCAACGGTATCCAATTCCCAATAGATGTTCTCTCAGACAATATGATGCTGAGAATAATAACAAATTTCATGAGTTCAGAAAAAGGCTATACCCATCTAGGCAGCTAGAAACCTTTCGATCAAGCCATGATCAGGCGGTGTAGAATCGGTAATACACGATTAACTCGTGAACATTTACAAAAAAATAAGAACCGGCCCCGTGGTGTATTGCATGCCACGAAGATCTCACAGTGAAACATATTTTGGTCGACTGTATAGATTTTAAGAGATTCTTCTTCATCTAGCAGCTACTTTAAAAAATCTATTTAGTCTGGTAAAAGAAGAATCGATTTTAGGTTATTTGAGAGAAATCGATCTGTTGTATAAATTTTAATGTATGTACAGGTGTTTAATCCCAAAATAACGAAAATACTGTTATACGATCACTTTCTTGGACGTTCCATCAACCATTTGCTTTACAGAAAACATATTAACTCCTGTTTGTGTTGTTATAGTTTTATATCTGGAATGGTATACAGTAATGGACACATATTGCAGGGCCAAACACTTGGATCCTGTTATGTCTCATAGCATTAACATGTTCCTTATAGCGTCTTTGAGCTTCTACATCCCGACAAATCCCGATAATAATTCCCAACACACAACTTGCCTGGCAGAAGCCATTGACAGTTTCGTTTAATATATTGGAAAGGCAGGGCAGTGTTCTTATGATTGAAAAATTTAGTAGAAATGATAATTTGGAATGGTATTTAATGAAACAATTTGTATATCTAAAATTATGTTTAGCTGTCACCGGGAATCGAACCCATGACCACTCCAGGTGGAGTTGCACTTACCATCTTAGGTATGTCGGTCAAAAAGACATGGTCTTTTTCTCTTTGAACACCTTGGGATATTAAAGTAAAGAAAAATGGAAGGAAAGCTCAGAAAGAATTACCCAAAATAAAACGTACATAGTGGATGAGTTAACTTTCTATATTTTGGGTTGGGCAGTTTCTATACCATTTCTTTACGTGGACTAAAAATGACTCAGTCACCAACCATCATTCAGTGGAATTGCAGAGAAGTTTGACCAAATTTAAACGAACTTCAAGTCTTGACTCATGACTATGAACCGTCAGCTTTTTATCTCAATGAGACCTTTCTGAAGAAAGCAGATACAGATAAATTGATATGTAGCCAATACACACCTTATCATTCCTACGCTTTTAAAGAACATGGAAGAGCTATTGATTAAAATGGGTGTTTTACACAGTCCTGTTGATTTAGTGACAGACTTACAAGTTGTAGTAGTACGTATGAATTGTGTTTTCACATTATGCTCAGTGTACATACCTTGTTCTGATAGTCTCCGGATTAGTGAACTTCAGAATCTTCACGATCAGCTCCCGAAACCTTTGTTTATTGATGGGTGATTTTAACGGTCGTAATATTCTCTGGGATAACGAAGACAGTTGTAAAGATACAATTCTTGGAAATTTTATATCAAATATACCTGTTCAGCATTAGATATCTCACCTTCCTATTCTCGAAAAATTCACTTGGTCTGTTCATGGTGATCTTTGTGGAAGTGATCACTTTCCCACTGTTCCCAAAAGCTCTTCGTTCAGCTGATGACCCCACCCCCCAATTCAACAAGGTATAATTTAAAGAAAGCAAACTGGCTAGAATTTGAAGAGCTTTGTTCACAAAAACTACAAGCAGTCTCTTTCGCTGATGTTTTAGATCCTATACAGTTGTTCTCATATAATGCGGATTGAAATTGCTAACCAAACCACACCCACATCTTCAGTAGTTGCACATATTAAAAATCCATGGTTTAATGATGACTTCAAAGAAGCAAGAACATGCAGAAAGAAAGCTGAACGGTGTTTCCGCCCACATCCTTTTCTGAACATTTCAAAGATGTCAGAGTTACAGCTATGAAACGCATGATAAATGATAGCCTTGTTTGATACCTAGAAACTGAAAAGAAACTTGTGGTTTCTATCTTTTTTGATTTAGAAAAGGCGTAAGATACTACATGGAAATACGGGATTCTTAAAGATCTTCATAATATGAGATAAGAGGGCCGTTTACCCATTTTTATATCCAACTTTTTGAATGATAGACAATTCTATGTTCGGTTGGGTACAACCATGTCTGATCATTTCAATCAGGATCAGGGTGTCCCATAAGGCAGTACTTTGTCTATTACTCCGTTTAGTATCAAGATCAACAGCTTGGCTGCAATTGTGAATAAATCAATTGATGGCCCACTCTTTGACAACATATCGTGTAGTGGAAAAATTATACACCATATTGAGAGAACATTACAACTTTGTGTAAATAGAATTCAGAAATAGTGTATAGAAAATGGCTTCAAATTCCCCCAGAGCTAAGACAAATTCTATACACTTTTGCAGAAAATATTTCCAGCACAAAGATCCAGAACTTACATTAGATGGAACTGAGAGTAAAGTAGTTAGAGAGGTCAAATTCTTAGGAATATTGTTTGACCACCAAGTAACGTTCAAATCGCATATAAATTGCATAAAAGCCAAGTGCACGAAAGCTCTTGATTTGTTGAAGGTAGTTGTCCGCTATAAGTGGGAAGAAAATCAGCAAACGGTTTTTCATTTATATCGATCACTTGTTCGTTCTAAACTTGATTATGGCTCTACTGTTTACAACGGTGCAAGCAAGTCAAACTTGGCAAAGCTAGATCCTATTCTCCATCAAGGACTAAGACTTTGCTTCGGAGCGTTCAGAACATCCCATAAGGAAAGCCTATGTGTCGAAGCAGATGCATTTCGAAGAATTAAACTATCACTGCAATATATCACAAAATTGCGATAAAATCACTCAAATCTGCATATAACTGTGTTTTCAACCCGCAGCGTGGATTTCTATTTACATAACAAGCTCTTTACATAACAAGCTTAGCCAAACCAGAAGTAGATACTACACTGACGAAATATAAAAAAGCAGACATGATCCAACTCGTGTATACACAGGAATTTGGTATACTGAGGGAGAAATACAGATCGCATCAGACTATTTATACAAATGGCTCTAAAGATGGTGAGAGAGTAGCATGTGCCACTATCTTTAGTTCCAAAACTAAAACATATCGGCTACCAGGTAAAAGTTCGATATTCACTGCAGAAGCAAAAGCCATATTGTCGGCTTTAGAGGATATTGGGTCCACTAAAAGGAAAACAATGTCATATTCTCAGATTCACTGTCATGCGCTTAAGCGATTAAAAGTGGAAATTCAACTCATCCCACCATCTTGAATATTCTACAATTATATGACTGGATTTGATGAACAGATCGATATTTTGCTTTGCTGGGTGCCTAGTCACGTTGGCATCAAAGGTAATACTGAGGCTGATAGAATGGCTAAGGCAGCCCTAGATAATGAGGTTAATCCTGTTGGAATCCCATACAGCGATTTCAGACCATCTATCTGTGCTTATGTGAGAAAGTTGTTTCAATCTTTATGGGATGCTATGGATAATAACAAACTTCACAATTCCAAAAAAACTGTAGGCAGGCTATACTCATGTGAACAGCCAGAAACGTTTCGATCAAGCCATGGTTAGACGATGTAGCGTCGGCCATACGCGATTAACTCACGAACATTAAGTCAAAAAGGGCCCGTCCCAAGGTGTAATCCATGCCACGAAGATCTCACAGTGAAACATATTCTTATCGACTGTATAAATTTTAAGATTGCAAGAGATACTTTTATCGATCCGCTGCTTTGGAAGATCTTTTAAGTCTGGTAAAAGAAGATTGCATTTTAGATTATTTGAGAGAGATAGGTTTTTTGTATGAATTTTCATGTATGTACATATTTTAATACATTAGATTACTGAGTTATTAACTTGAATACTTAGAATTTTGTTTGATCGTTGCTATATAGCTGAAATATTGCTGAACGCGGGGATAACCCTTAATTCTCTCCCTCTCTCTCTCTCCCTCTCTCTTATTTTTCTCTCAAATTCAAAGGGGGAATCGTTGGTAGACGGGGAAACTAATCTATGATCTGAATACTAAAGTTGTTCCATCCATGGTCGGGACTGGAAAAATGTTTACTTGCATGCAAATTGCTTTTTCTTAACGGATTTTCTAATGGAATTTTGAGGCGTGACCATTCGCCCTCAAATGCCGATAGCCCGACATGGGCCCGATATCCCAACATGGTTTGAGCAAGGAGATAGATATTACCTTTCGCGTTTCGCTGCACCCTTCTCTGATTTCTACCAGACAGCCATTCCCAACTACACCACCCCCTTTCACCAATGGAATTCGAGGTCATGTGAATAACAATTACACTTATTTAGATTTTGCTTACTCCTCGATGATGTGGACAGAAACATCATGGAGTTGACCCGCCTTGATGTGCAAAATTGGGGGCCTTGCACAATACCAAATATCCAGTCAGAGTCCTTGATCACCACTTCCACTTTGGCGATTTGGGACCATTTAGCCAACCAACTGAGAGAATTGCCAAATCTTCTTTATCTCTTGAGACTCTTGTGTGCAAATCTCCCATTACCTTGTGATTTTATATACCTTTATTTTGACTACTTGGTGTTAAGTGACATGGTTGGAAAATTGTAATATTGCGTTGATTCACGAATTTTTTAGATTAATACTTATCACAAATGTCATGTTTGTCTGTTTATGCCGATAGACATCATAGTTCCACAAGCTGGGAAATACAGACAAGTGTCTAAGTAATTTTCTGTGTTTAGCAGGGTGCAACTCATTAAATAATCGAGCGATATACATATTTCGCGAGAGACAATCGGCAATCGTCGATCATGGATTTCTCAATCGTTTATATTTTCTCAATTGATAAACCACATAGAGCGTCGCAATATTCTGTTTCATTCAGGAACTGTTTCTCGATTAAAAAACTTATCCAAACGTGAATCAATATGTTCTGATCACGAGGGAAACAATCCCGCGGACGTTCAAACACAAATTGAGCAAGGGAATTATGCCCTTTTGTGTCGTCTTCTTTTCGTATGTATATGTGATTAGTTTATTGCTGACAGTTTCAAGGTGTAACGTCACGGTTGACATTTATAATTCAGCCCATGGTTCATCGATGATTTCTGTCAGGCTCAAATTAAGAAACAGTTATTACACGATACCATTACCACAAAAATTCAAGCAGTCATAAACTAGATATATAAATATATCAACACGGGCTTGTTATTTGTAAGAGAGAAGCAATGAAGCCATCAAAACGTGGTGATATTTCTATATTCGAATCAGTTAAACTCAACCTAAATAAAAGTGTCGGAAAAAGATGCCGGCGTACTGGCCAGAAGCTATATGACTCCACAAGCCAATAGCCTGAGTGCATAGCTAAAACGTCATGGGAACCAAAAATGATCCCTTCGAATATTTGTATCCCAGTCACGCCTTTAATTTAGCTGTTTATGTGGACATCTTGAATTACATGACCACACGCCCGTAGCACAAGCTTGAATATAAATATAAATATTCAAGAGCAATGATGTAATACAAGCGTCTAGTCCGTCATTCAATGTTCAGTCCAGTCGTCTAAAATTAATAAATTTACGCGTCCATAATCCACAAACATAATTCATATAACAGCATTAGCACCAAATTCTAAAAAAAACAATGATATTATACTTAAAGGAGTACTTACCTTATTTTGTATAGGTTCCTATTACAAAGGTTAGGCTCTTAAAGAAATATAACCAACTATTTTACTGTCGTTGAAGGCGATAACCTATTATTTGTATTACAATTTGTGAAGCTATGTTTCCGCTTTGAGGTCGACGTGGGAGCCGCCGTGTTGCCTGTAGGATGACGAGACTGATGACGTCATCATTCAGGACAACGTCACGGCTAACGCTTTATCCAAGGACATTTAACGAACATTTGAATTACTCTGGGTCAGAGTTTCAATTCAAGGAAAAAACTGGCGCGGCAAATCCCACGGAGCCCCCGTAATTCCTAAAAGGAAATTGGTTTAGGTTATCTTTGCCAACTGAAGAATTTCTTCTCCAACTTTTTCAACTGAGACTTGCCTGATTCAGTTTGAACAAAATTTTAAGCTAAGCGGTATACGAAAAGAGCGTCCTCTGCAATTGTCCAGTGATCTGAGTTGAACTACGATGCTTCTAAGTTCGTAAACATTTTCATGATTACAATTGAACTACTAAAATCAACTAGAACGTGAGTGAATTTACTGGGTTCCTTCTCGGTGCGAATTATCGGCATGACCAACACGATCAACCTTAAATCTTCATGACGTTGTGACGTTTTTAGATGAGTATACACTCACTTCCGCTCATCTAAAAACGTCACGCAGTGGTGCAATGGCGGCGCCCAGTGCACGCGGTGGCGAGCAACAAAATATTCAATGTTTCTTTATCAACATAAGTTTTATGTAATAAGGTTTGGAATACTGTCACTGATAAATATAGTACACTCAAAAATAAGGTAAGTACTCCCTTAATATATAAATATATATTCCTACAAGAGGGACGCTCTGTCAAGTCACCTGATGGATAGTGATAAACTAAGTGACCGTTAGATAGAAGAAACGGCCCAAATGGGAAGAATCTTCAGAAGTCCATGGACTGACGCCGACCAAGTGCTTCATTCTCGACCATGATAACCACCGTCACAAACAACAACCACAATGCTTTTTCCTGACGACTGGCCAGTATTCGTTTTAGACAGGTGGAGATTTCAGGAATTCTAACACCCTGAGGCATTTTTTAGTACAAGTAAACTAATAATCTATCTAACACAATTCGGGTGTGCTGAATTCGAAATCGCTGTTACCAAAATATCTTTTGCCATTAAGGACCCAAAATGGCGTATCAAAGATGGCCGCCCAAAACACGATTTTCTGACATACAGCCATCTGTGACGCTTATGCATATTTTGATTTATTTAATTTCTGATTCTATTAGAGCAGAAGAACAAACATATAAAAACAAAATACTGAAATTACCAAAACTGACGGATGGGTATGGGGTGTAACTGACGTCATTCTGCGCATGCGCACTAAAAAGGGCATTGGAATGGACTTTTTGGGGTAGAGATGAACCATCCGCGGTCCTAATAGGCCGTGTAGGGTGTCAAATCAAAGCTCTCGTGGTGAAGATTACGACTTGAGGAATGTCCACGTCATCTGTGACGTCATTGGTGACGTCATCAGTACGAGTGGTAGCGAAAGCGGCCATTTTAGGGGTGCGCAGGGGTGTGTTTGAGAGACTGAGGGACAGTTCTTGGTCCGAATGGGATGTGTGTGGTATCATAGTGAAGCTTTCGTGGGACAGCGTACGACTGGTCTGGCGTGTCGTGGAAGTAAGGGATATGACGCCCAAGCGCAGACACTCCGAGCTCCAAACACCCAACTTCCCCATCCCCGGTCTCTGAGCTCCCGACTGCCCCATCCCCGAGCTCCGACCTCCAAACACCCAACTGCTCCATCCCCGAGCTCCGGGCTCCAAGCACCCAACTGTCCCATCCCGAGCTCCGAGCTCTTGCATATAAACACGACATACATCTGTGAAAGCTTCATTATACGCCGGTTGTCCATCTCACGGAACGGAGTCTCGATAACGAGCAAATTCAAAATACGCGCGAAGAACGATCAACACCTACGTCACACACGAGAGTATTAGAGAATCCCTACATGATGACGGTAAGCGGTCATACGGGATGTGGAAAGACGTCCTGGGTGATGAAACTCTTAGAAGAGGGGCCCCTCAGCTATACCCGTATAGCTTGGTGTGATAGCCAGTGACAGTCTGCCTACGAAACTACAAGATTACAGAATGTGAGCTTCGTCCCAGGGATTCCTCACGATATCGACCAAGCGTATTTCCTCGACCCCGAGCAGACCAACGTGGTAGTGTTAGATGATCTGAAAAGTGCGGCCAAGGACAATTCACACGTTGTCGACTCGTTTACCAAAGGATCCCATCATCGCAATCTGTCCGTCATCTATTTGACCAAGACTCTCTTTCCTCAAGGGCAGGCGTCCAGAGATATTGCCTTGAACTGCCAATACGTTGTGTTGTTCTCCAATCCCATCGATAGAGCACAAATCCGTGTGTTTGGTAGACGAGTTTATCCTCAGAACATCGACCGTTTCATGCAGGCGTTTCAAGGCGCGACAAGTTGTCCGTACGGTTACCTGTAGATCGCCGGTTGACGACCCACCTGTTATCCAGTGGGGGGTCACCACAACGTCATATATCTCTACACAATGCACCGAGTCCACACCTGGCAGCACCCGTCCAGCAACAGCAACCCACCCCTATACAGCGGGCCCCCTTCATACCATCAGTCCCGGAATATCACCCAACCGCGAAGGACCATCCCAAACCCGTACAACGGAATGAACACAATGTGAACTCGAGGCTATGGAAGCATTTGTTCAAAGAAAGTATGGACGCCGAGATGAGTGAGACCTTGGGGGCCACAGAAAACAAGTTTCACCACAAAGAGTATTCGAAAGAGGAAGCCGCAATTTTAGCCCATGACACATTGGCACCCAGACTACGTCGGGCTTTACGTCAGCAGTATGCCGACCTAGTGACCCATATAAAATTGCAGGACAAGGACCCGGTCCATATGGAAGTCGAAAGAACAGCGTCGATGTTGAAAACGCCGTGCATGAATTGGAAAGCGGCGTATGTCATAGCAATAGCATAAAAGAAACATTGTTTGAACGCGTCATTGAAAGGCGTTAAGGCGTTGAGATAGAGTGTTGAGACTAGCGTTAAGGCGTAACGACGGGCGTTGACGAACGTCATCGCATTTCGACGAATTAGTGTCAATTCCATGAAATCAGAGCTTATGAGCTATTTCACCAGGGCGTTGAAGCGTTAAGCTGGGCGTGGGCGGGCGTTACTGTCTATAAAAGCAAGTGTTTTACCAAAGCACGCACAGTCGACGTTCAACCCTCAACATGGCTTATACTTGCTCTGGATGCGAAAAGCACGTTCACCAGACGTTACGATGTGATGCAACACGAGAAGAATATAGACATGGGATTGAAGACTACGAGGAGTCCTTGGAGGCGGATGCCGATACAGAGACTGCTGGGAGTCCACCGACTGATACAGAAACATAGACTGCTGAGAGACTATCTACTGATGCGGAGAGTTTGATCGCAAATAGTCAGCCTACATCCCAGGGCAGTGAGGAAGAACCTACCACCTGAAATCGTATTAATAACTATGATGCGGTAATCGAAGACGTCCCTGTCTCAGGAAAACAGCCATGGCAATCTATAAACGGTATAGCCTGCTCTCGCTTGAAATGAAAGACGATATTTCAATTATTTTGACAATGGTGTTACCACACAAGCGTTAAATCTGCTCATGTTACACTGAAGGTGTTCCTGGGACTGAATTAACGAGGAAAGTTCAAACTACAAATAAAAAAAACGAAGGTTAGAAAAACTGACAGAAAAGTACAAATCCGGTGATATGAAGTGATGACGTCACTCTCATCAGAACAGCCGTCAACATTCGGTTGGCATATCTGATAGAATATGTCGAAGCTAAACACTTATGTGTAGAAAGTTTCAGCTTGTGTATAACCTAAATATGTCGTGTCTGCCTTTGATACATATCATTTGATACTCACCAACTTGCCCAAATCAGGGTTTCAGGTATTTCCTTACAATTTCAATCAATTTTAATTAACCCTATCTGGCCTGGGCTTTTTGGGACGTATCCTTGGCTGGGGGGGGGGGGGCATGCTAGGGGGTGAAAATTACCACACTATACCTTTGGGTCAAGCTATACCAGAAAATGTAGCAAAAATTCAAGATGACCGCTTCGATGGCGTCATAGTGATGTCATTTTAAAAAACGGCATTTTTTAGTAGATTTTTCGGTCAGATTTTTCAAAATTTTTATTTATGCAAATTCTCCGCAAAAAAAACTGCATTATAAATTAGTAAATATTAATGTGATGTGAAATAATATAGTTTTTGTCCACTTTTCATCGCAGAAAAGTAGAAATTTTGAAGCAATATGACGAAAAAATCACTTTTCTGGTACCACACGTGGTCGCCATCTTGAATTTACCCATGATTCTCTGCTCGGGGGGGTCATGCAGATAGGCTCAGAATGACCACAGCATGATAAACGATAAAGTCACGCAGTTCCAGTTCTCCATTTTTTGTCGTTCCGCGGAACGTTTGGTAGGGTGGCCATTCACCCCCCCCCAGGCCAGGTAGGATTAACAAATTAGCTGTAACCGTGAATTTGTAACGCATTTTTATTGTTTATTATTCTCAACGAACTCATAGCAATATTTCATCATCTTCATTGGCATTCATGGACCCCTGATTCAGTCCAAGGGTGATCGCCGATCTATAGGTGTGAATCAATTATTACATTTTGTTTATTTTGTCGTCATGTTTCAATTAACAATTTTCGGAATGTTAACGTGGAAAGATATTCTGGTAACAAGCAGATTCGGATTCAGCACCCTTGAAATATGCTAAAACAACTTGTTACCAGCTTGTACTAAAAAATGCCCCAGGAACATTTTCTAGAGGCCTTTTCTGAATTTTCCACCTGTCTATTTATCAAGAAGTCGTTTTCGACACCTAATTGTGAACATGTAGTGCCGAAGCTTTTACCACAGTGCTGATGCACAACGCACCAGAAAAAAATAATCGTACCATTCCGATAACCGCGGGGGATTAATTTGGAAAACATGATTGACAATGCACTTGACATTGCATCCAATCTTTTTAGCTTTGGTTATATTAATTATACTATTTCACACGTATTACGAATGACTCTATTTTATATCTCCAACCGTATATGAACTGTAACAGACGGGGAATAATAATAGCTGTGCCGTCAGATATGAAAGTTCCAAATTAGCACTTCAAGAGCAGTCCTGAATGAGCTGCAGTCTCAAAAACGATTATCCAGGATTTGCAGCAAGACGTAATTTGATAGAAATATTTGTCTATAAATTTTGCCTGACGTGTGCCAAGAACATGCAATCGCTGAAGTGTTCTGTCAGTACGGTACACAGCAAAAATAGCGTCAGTACTGTTATATATCAGCACTGTTTTGGTACTGTAATATTTCAGTAATGTTTCAGTACTGTAATATTTCAGTACTATTTCAGTACTGAATTGCTACTGTTATAATACAGTACTGTTTCAATGCTGTTATATTTCCAGTTCTGTTTCATACTTTGGTAGAAATGTACTGAAACAGTACTGACGCTATTTTTGCTTTGTACAAGGAGGGTTAAAATAATAATAGGGTATTAATGAAGATGGCGCCAATGATTTTGTCTATCGACCTCTTAGCATTTTTTATCCAGAAGTGTTATCTCAGTTTAGGTAAGCTAAATTTCGTTTTTCACAACTAGCATAAAACCCATCTTTCGGACGGGGTTTTCCCCTTTGATCCTCCCGTGTCCTTCTCTTACCCTCTGTTATTTCCTTCGAACAGTGCCTTGGACAACTTTCAATGACGACAGATAAACTTGCACATGTATGGTTTAGTATATAAATATGGATTGCATGTCCCCTCCCCAGTCGAGATTTTTTAATTCCTGTATCAAAATATTAGGATGTAGACATGTATACCCGGTATATACTATATGCTGTTTATTTCTTTGTTTCGTAGAATATGCATCAGTCTGTGAAGGTCTTTGATATCACCGTATCGTAGTATCCTACACAGCCAGAAGAATGGTATCGGTCCAACACAATCCTGCGATGTTGAGGGCTGAGTGCTAACACTGCAAATGATATTTTACCTGTTAACGGATCCTTAGTTGTTGCAATATATGGCTCGCAAAACCATTTATCGCTCAATAAGATTAAATCCTGTTCCTTCGTGTATTAAAAAACGATACTGGAAATAAAACAGCTCCATTACTGCATGTCACCACTAATTATAGATATATAATTTGCTGAAGAAATATTTTAGGGAGTATTCAGGAATAACGTCATCTCAGATAGTGACAGCTGAAATCAAATCCCGTTGACTGTTGCTCATCATTTGCTAATTCTTAGAATGGATTTTAGCAGCCCAAGTAATTTCTTTTAGAAATTGGTCATTCAGCAAAAATGTCTGATGATAAGAGTTGCCTTTGCATTTGGACTATTGAGGCCAGGCTTTACCCCACTAAAGTTTATGCAGGCTTCCACATGTAAATACAATTTTTTTTATAATTGACACTTTGGGCGAGCATATACAATTAAGTCCTTGAAATCATCAGAATACAATATTTCATGCACCGTATCATATACCATATAATATACTATACATGTACATAATAGACTTTTATATAGAATTGGGCAGTCTGTATCATATCATGGCGGACGAGCACCCCCTGCACGCGTATAAAACCGTGGTCAAGGCCGTCACACCCGGCGTTATGTGAGAGGGTATACACGTTTCGCAGCCCGCAGACCCTTCTTTCGGCTTTCGTGCCCTTCCTTCGTCAAGTTTATAAAGTCTGCACACACTGTGTGTGACAGTCCCAGCCACCAACCGCGAGCAAGAAGCGCACATCAGCCAGGAGGGCGTGTACACTGAAAAACGGATTCCCTAGTATGTTAAGGAATTTTCCCAGACTACTGCACCGAAGGAACAACTCCATGGCACACCGAGGAATATTCCAGAAATTTTTGCCACATGTAAATTATGGCACCTCACAAAAATAGGCCATATGTATAATATACTGGATCGGTATGTATTTACAGTAATGATACAAAGGAATAGGAAAACAATTCGCCCACTGCTAAATATGAATAACATGAACTGGATAGGTACATTGTATATGTAGGGAATTTAAAAGGAGAAATACCCAGGCGTGGACAATCTGCGGAATGAAGTTCATATAATTCATCAGTATTATAGGATATTGCAATTTAACAGCCTCAAAAAGGTATGAAAATTGTAGGGCGCCACCCCCACCCCCCTCCTCCACTCATGTTACTCATAGAGGCGGACACAGGCCTTTGGGGGGGGGGGGGGTGTGAGCGGTGGTATTACGGTGAAGTGTCGAAAAATGGGGTCTCTATATAACCCCATGCTTTATATAAAACTACACCAAGGTGTGAAACCCACTTTGGGTGACACGAGAAATAAACGGTTTACCTCCACACAAAATACATCAGCATATTCTACAAGTATCACTTTATATATTCCCGTCGTCAAATTAGTAAATTTGTGCAATTTTTCACCTTTGCCTGGCGATTCAAAATCCAACGTAACTGTCCATCCATCCCGGAACAGCGAGATTATGACGGGCTTCGTTGTCATTTCTGACTGGCCAGCGGATCAGTGTGTGACCTCTCTTGCCGGAGGCGTGTCGCGACTGACCAATCAAAATTGAGAAAGAAGCGGACCATCATCTCGCTGTTCCGGGATGGATGGACAGTTACGTTGGATTTTGAATCGCACGGCGAAAGCAAAAAATTGCACAAATTTACTAACTTGACGACGGGAATATATAAAGTGATACTTGTAGAATATGCTGATGTATTTTGTTTGGAGGTAAACCGTCTATTTCCCGTTTCACCCAAAGTGCGTTTCAGACCTTGGTGTGGTTTTATATAAAGCATGGGGTTATATATGGAGACCCCATTTTTCGACACTTCGCCGTAATACCACCGCCCACACCCCTCAAAACTCTTGTTTTGCGGGTCTGTGAGGCGGACCAGCAATTGACTATTCGAACGATAGCTCAAGCATGAAGATAACGATTTATGTTTCCTTTCAACAAAACTAGCCTTACCGACCGGACAAACTTCATCGTCCCGACCTCAAGTACCCTTTACACTCCTCATCGGCCCCTCTCTTCTAGAATCTCTTTCCGACACTATCGCAAACACATTTCCATGGCGACAGATAGACTCACAGTATTCACATGTACATTTTAAGTTCCAGGCCTACTATGAGCGTTAAGTATCTTCTGATTTTACTTTTGTTTTAAATCACTCTTCCCAAAGCCATAGCTTTCCTAACTAAGTTTCATAGTATTTGACCAAATACAAGTCGGTCCACAATGGGCTTTGAACATATTTTTCTATCAGGTTACTCATAGTGCATCGAATACCGTCCTCAGAAAGGTTCTTGACCTTTCAACCAAAACTGTGGCAGTAAGGCCCGGACAAACAAACACACATAGACGGCTACAGACATTATAGTAAGATGATCAAGCTGTGTGTGTAAGTTTCAATCGTAGGCATGAATTACTGTCGCCTGATTTCCGGTCAATAGAAAGATTTCTTTCTTTCGTTAGACACTATTAACATCACAATGTTTAAATTTAATATCTGAGGCGGGTACAAGGAGTTTAGATTATCATTATTCAATTTGGCTTTAACCTGAAGGAAATGGTAGGAGTTATTATGAGCTATAGGAATAATGTTTCAGCAGGGTCGACTGGGTTAAACCATACATTCGGAAGAGATTGAGAACTTATCTGATTTTCCTCAGAACGATGTCTAGACTCTTATTCCCTTGATGTTCTGATTCCTTATCAAACTACCATCGGCGGACCCTGACCAGAGAGCTGTTACATCGAATCATTCAATCCACAAACTACAACCATCATGTCAAATATTTTACATTGATGATTTTTTATTCCTTCCCTTGGTAGTGACGTTTTACTGCTGTTTAAGCCACAATCAGTTGTTCTTTCTGAGAATTCATTGATTTCACCGAGGTATACATTTATGAATCTGTCTGTCATTTTGTTAGTCTAGCTCTTCGCCTGTCAAATATACTGGAAGGATGAAGTAAGCGAAGGCATCATCGTTATATATTGGATTTGTCAATCGCCTATAGAGCCTATAAGCGGCACTTGTAGACAACTCATTTTGAAAAGAACACCATGCTGCAATAAAAAAAATGGATGTTTATACTGAGAAAAAATGACTTGCAGAATAATGTCAGAAGACACCTTCTGACACCTCTTCAGTTTAACTTCATATAATGAATATCATTCACGGGATGTTTCTTATTTATTTATTTATTTATTGGAATATATAATATTCGGTATAATTATAAAGCGTGACTGGGATATAAATACTCATAACTACTGGCAAATCATTTGGGTAAAGGAATACTGATTAGTGATAGGTATTTGTTTGTAGGAACATCATGTTGTACTGTTGGCATCATTACAAACTGTAGACCACTTCTCTCTTGCACGAAATTATCTTATGTTTATTTATATTTGACTAAGCAGACGTGTGTACTGATGTTAATATGTTCAATGAAATTATGTCCTTCGATTATGGAAGCATCAATTCTTTATGGAGGTTGATTGGCAACTGAATGTCGGATCTGACGCTAATATTGAACCATTAGATCATTCTTCTCGGTTTGGATGGACCAGATTATACTTTCGGTGTTCTCCTTCTGGGACAGTAATACCCTGGAAGAGCATGCATATTGCGTACACAGAACTCGCATTGTAGCATTTGCTAGATCATGTGAAAAATGTGAAGAATTTAGCCCATCCAGTCCTCTGAAATGACAAACATTCAAGAGTAAAGAGTTAATCTTGGCTGAGTCTCCAAAATTTTACCTTGCCACTGAACCTAAGAGTGACGATCATTGGGTCACACGATTCTGTTCGTTTCTTCATTTTGTATTTCACTTTTCTTTTAAAGTCCTTTCTTTGTTTCACTCTGAAAAAGCATAGGCATATTTCGGCTGCCCGATGCCTAAAATCCTGCTCCTTGTGATAGTCGGATTCCTCATCTGCCATCGGGGGATCATGATCACAGAGCTGCAACACGAAATAATTCATTCCAAAAACGAAAACTGGAAAAGTTTTTCATGTCGGATACTTATAATATAGATTTGGCCTCGATATTGTTTTTCAGTAATTTGTGAAGCCCGATCGATTCACTTATGTTTATGAATCAGTTCAAACATACTTGAATACCAACGTGATCAGTGTCATCATCAATATCTATTGAATTTGTCCACCGCAATATATGTGTTCAAAGGGGGTGTATAAAGTCATATTTTGACAACAGTATATACCCGCTCAACATACTGGTCATACTGCTAGTACTACGTCTCAGCCCACTCTGGAATTATCAATGCAATCTCAGTAGACTTCGGAGTTTCTTCGCCTTGCATGGGTACTTTTTTATGAACATGGTGAAATCCAAAACGTTCAAATATTAGAAATACTGATCCTGGTCTTGTAGCTGCTAACTAAATGTGTTGATATGGACGGGCTTTCTGTCCTATGATTGGTATTTGCGTTTTATATCTTTTTCAGAGAAAAATGAACGGTGGATAATTCTGTGACATCTAGCCAAATGTTGTAGCTATCCAAATGCAATACATTAAGGTGTCGCGAATTAGGGGCTGGTATTATCCAGCATCGTTCCCTTGAAACCCTGTAGATTACAATTTCTTGAAATTTCCCATTTTTTTTATTTGCTAAATGTCGAATGTCGTTTACCTCGAACCGCATGATCGAACATAAATGACATGCAGCTCTGCGGTTAAGTCGGTGTCTTTTTTCAACGATTTCCGTTCTCTCGTCTTATTAACAATCTTTGCTGCTATTATTTTGCTATTTGGAAACTCAAGAGAGAACTGATATCCGGCCGTGGCATTCTTATCAACTGTAAAAAATACAATTTAGGGTTGAGATTAACCTTGAAAAAGTCGTTAGCACATTGGTATTATGTGTCAATTGTGTGGCTGCACGGTGCAACTCCTTCCCTGATTACTGACAGAAGTCATTATTGGAGGTATTCTATGTGCTCAGTTTACAAATGAAGGCGGGAGTTCTAGCAACTTCTTGGACTAACCCTTTGGTACATTAAAACATCAATACTAGAAAACGTGGCACAACAAAAAAGATATTATCGCAGGTAATTTCCAGAATGCTCTATATACTATTGCTTTGATAAAATAATTATCTGTATAGCCTTGAATAGACAAATCCATTGTACTTGTACACGTTTTATGGGTTTATTTAGCAATAATTCATTTCAAGGTCCCTAGAGATAAGATTCTGGATATCACATTAGTTTTTGCTCAGTTGAATTACTATAAATAAACCCGTCAAAATCTGCAGAATTTTTCCATCCATACAATTAGAATTTTCTGTTAATTGTGATAACCTGTCACATAATTTAACTCAAATGGAACGGCGGTGAAAATTAAGTCTTCATGTTTCCTCGCTTATAATTGTTAACCTCTTGTCAAAATATTTCAACTTTCATATTCTTACAATACAATTTTGGAAGAAACGTGATTATCTTTTTGACATTTCGCCCTGGAAATGATTTTATGATAGTTAAAAGTTCAACAATTCGAAATACACCAAACATTTTAAATATGTACTGTCATAGAAGATGTCTGGCGATACCCACTAAGACTGGATTAGTTGACGAGCACTACCGGAGAACGTAGCATGTTTATCTACCAAATACTGATTATTTGATCAAGTACTTCACTTTCTTCAATTTTTGTAAGAAATAATATTGAAAATTAAGTACGGGTCATGTCACTTTAGCTTGGTTGAAGAAACTACTGGTCATGAATTGAAGAAAGTCGCTCCTCGGTAGCTTTTGTTGGTTTTCTCCGTCAAATGTTTTGCCAGGTTTTTCGGATTGGCCATAAAATAAATTATTTACTATTGAGCAAAAATTCCTGAAATTTGTCAACAATGTACATAAGTGGAACTGAATAAACGCACATAAAACTTTTTGATGAATACTTCAAGAGTTATTAACAATGATATTTGAAAATTTTCGCAAACAGCTCTACTTAAGTTCGAATCCCGCACGGGACTCGGCCAAATTTTCAGCACTAGAATTTGTGCTATTCTAAGATAGTGTTATCCCAAAATAACGAAAATACTGTTATACGATCACTTTCTAAATGATAAAAAATATATCTATTCAGCTTTGGGAGCTGTGTCATTACGATCATCAGAAGGGTACTGTATGTTCGCTTTCAAGACTACCGGTCTGCTACCTCCTATTTTTGTGGGAGGCCCGTTGGCCGAGTGGTTTAGATCGCCGACATACAGTGCTGGCGATTAGGTGCCTGACTCTGGGGTCGCTGGTTCGAATCCCGCACGGGACTCGACCAAATTTCCAGCACTAGAATTTGTGCTATTCTAAGATAGTGTTATCCCAAAATAACGAAAATACTGTTAGCTCTACTTAAGTTCAAGTGTTTCAGTTGTGGTGAATAGAGAGAAAACATTAAAATCTAATTCCCTGAATGAGTATCTTTCAGAAAATATATAACTCGGTTTAGTGGGTTTATTTATTGTAATTCGCTTGAGAGACAACTCAGGCTTAATTTATGGTATACAATGTATACCCTATTTTTTACCAACATATGGAGTTCATGGTGACATTTTATATAAGGGGAATAATAATTTACGAAGCCTGTTAGGGATGCTGGACCCTCAATGAGCTGTCAATGTTTCAAAGATCGAACAGACGTGAGAATGAGACACCTGGCGATATTATTTTATTTCATTAATATCTGCATACATACCTGATCCGTCGGGTTTAAGCCCTATAGCTTTGATCTTTCGCGCATCATACAAATTATCAATGTAAGCAAGAGCGTTATCTCATAACGTAGTTGCTCGAACCAAACTCCTGTAGTATTCACATGTACGATTACAGGGAGAATTGGGATGTTAGGCATCAGAAATCAGAATCATGTAGGTAATCTTACATAACTAATGCGGGATGCCTTGCTTTATCAGCATCTTGGTGATAAAACCATTAAGCTATTCGATTAATGAGAGTTCGCGTGTAATCGAATGCCCTACCTTGTATTATGATAGAACCATACGCTGTTTGTCCATAAAGAATTTCCTCGTCACTAATGTAGAGACCGTTTTCGCATATGATACTGATAGCCAATCAGGAAATATACTTACACACGTTTGTGTTTGTGAGACACAAGCTGTCAACGCCACACAAAGATGCCAGCACTATATATAAGAAGAAATATACATTAAAGCGAACTTGCTAGCGATAGGCTATCAACGCCAGGCAATTATGCCAACAATAGAGCATTTTATAGGGTGAAATGTACCGAAATACGCTACCAAAGTTATTAATACCGAGACCTAAAGATATATATACATGTACGAACAGGCGTTGTAGAGTTTGTCAGCAGATGAAGGAAGTAATATTTGTCATGTTGGTACAGTAAGCATGTTGTAAGGCTTATAACATATCCTCTAACGCAGCCTAATACCAAACGTCATGGGGCACATGTAACCGAGCGACTGAAAATATTTTTTTCTCTCGTGGAAGTTTCTATTAATGACAACGAAAATCTTCAGGATGTAATGAAAGTTGTTCTTAGCATACTTTTCACAGTCACGATAATACCCTGAGTGACCAACCACTGACGAAAAACTTCTTAAGTCTTTTTCCGACGAAATGTAGCTAGCATACAGTTAGGAAATTGTTTAGTTCGGTTTCAATTGTGTAATTTATTTGTGCTGTCGATTTTCACTAAATGTGAATTGTCACAATACTTTATTATTCTGGGATCTTTTTATCAGTAATGTGGAGCGGATAAGAAGGTCCACTTGTACTCCAAAATTGCCAAGTTAGACCACATTGGGGGCAGACGTCAGTCGCTGCCAACCGGCAGTAATTCACCTTCAAGTCGTCCACAACTTGTCCAACGTGCCCGGATAATTTGCATCCATGAAAATGCAATCCTATCTCCATGCATTCATGCCATTGCCCGCGAAGAATTACATCTCATCCTTTAGCCACGCCATCGTGTTCTGTCATTTGATAAGCGACAACCCGGTAGGCAGACATAAGTTACCTCTCCATTACACCCTAGTTGTGGGGAGAGGGGCATTATACTTTCTTGCCAAAATTGACAATGTAAACCCAAAACAAAAAGGGCGATGGGGCTTTTCCATAAATCTTACAGGGGTGATCTTGAGACAATTTCCTTAATCCTAGATGCAGAGGATCATGGGTAAATCCAACATGGCGGGCATGAGTTGTTGCCAGAATGTGTGGGGTTCGCGATGAGGTTACATTAGATCTGACCTGAAATGGTCAAACCCTTTTCATTCTTCTGTAGGTCTATACATGTACATTTTCTGCATACAGGACAAGCCAGAGGAGAAAATGTACCAAATATATAATATTATGGAACACTAAATAAATACAACAACATGTTGTTACATCCGTTGCCCTTGCTTGACCTTTTTTGTAATAGGCTCATGAATGACCCGAATTAGATATATCAAAGAGATATTTGTGTACTTACGTAAATGCAACCTGGAAAATTCATGTATTTCCACCAACAATGAAACTGTTTCAAGTCTGTCCTGCAGAAAACAACACATTCATCAGTATGTTAATCCATATAAAGGGCGATTTCAAAGAAACCTTTCTGTCCATTCGAATTTTCCATTGATATTCCTCAAGCAAATTGACTAAGAAAATTATGTGACTGTGCATCTTCATTTGGACAAATCAAATATGTGCCTTGATCTTCGAAAATGTCTCAGACATAAAGAGCAAGAGTTTTAGAGACAGCAATGGGTGCATAAATTTTATCATAATGCACTCACAAAATTGGAGCACTAGAGCTATATATTATATCCCGAAAAACTTATTAAAATGATATTGGTGCTAATGCTAATGACGAATAAAATATACTAAACGAATACACTATAAGCATTTGGAAGAAAAAGCAAATAATGTAGCGTGTTCAATTCAAATTTCAGTTTGCCTCATCGCTACACTCTAACCTCAGAAGGTGTAAAAAAGGTGTAAAAAAGGTGTAAATCAAACGTTTACACCTTCTGGGTTCATGTTTACACCCTTAGGAGGTGTAAATAAGGTGTAGAAAAGGTGCAAATGTATGAAGATTGATTCCAACCCTGCTTTTACACCCGTAAAGGTGTAAATTTATTGGAAGGTGTTAAAAAGGTGTAAATACTTAATTTTCCATACACATTTGGAACTTAATTTCTATGTTGCAGAAATGTATTTCCTTGTCATGCTTTCGGTAAACCATCAACATTTTCAAGCACCCCAACTTTTTACACAAAACTAAATCAATGGATCTAACAATTTGACCAGTCTCTCCAACATTTGAGCAAAAATTCTGAAGGAAATATTACAAAAAAACGAGCTGCAGACCATAAGAGTCAATCCCCCCGTCAGTTTCACGAGGGAGTGAATATTGAACAATCGCTCAAGTGTTTTCGCTCAAGGTTGGGCCCAACACTACATAGTGGTGGGGGGGGGGACGTTCTGAGGTTTTGAATATCAACATTATATAGTGAATGTTATGTATCATGCAGAGTCGACAATAGCACGTTGTTTGTCGACCAATGTAAGAAGTTATCAGATCGATATCTACAGTGCTGATAATTGCTCAGCTATCAGATAAAGTGATTTTGAACTTCATTCCAATGGGGGATTTGCACAATAAGCAGTGAATAAAACGGAAATTGTAAAATTATGGGCTTTGATTGATCCACTGAGACAGGAAGGTGTGAAAGAGACTTAACGGTTCGAAGTGATAATCATGACAGCTTGTTGTGCATGTTATCCATTAACAATTGCGCGATTATCGTCACAAATTATTACTTGATAAAGCAATGGTTACCATCCTCTCCGACCCCTTTTGACACACCAAAATCATAATCCGCGGCCTGCCTTTGTCTCATATCCCTTTGACGCTAAAGCCAAGCTTTGGTTAAATTGTACATATCGGTGATGATTCTATTGCTCAATTAGTTTTTTAGTTTATTCTGCCAATGCCTAACAATATATGTATCGCTTCTATTGTTCATTAATTTGTAAATAAGCATGGCTCCGCTTCTCATGCTGTTATTTATTTTAATATTTAGCACTGCAAAAGATCTTAAATTAACAACATGTACCGTGAAGTTTAAATAAAATATTGAGTTGATGGGCCGCGAAATCCGTATGGGAAGCGGCTCTTAAACTACAATTTCAATCAATCATGCTGTCCACCATTTCCAATATATGCACACGCGATATTACTTCCAAACAAACATATATTAGGATAAATTACGTACAGCCGCTTTTTTTTTCACGTCGCTCGTTCGGTGCTGTTCAGTCCATCAAAGTGGACTTTCTGCGAGATGGCGACTTGCCCGCTGTTGATCGGGGAGAACCGAAAGAAAATCGCTTTACCTTTTGCAACTCCCAGCCTGTCGGACCTTGAAGATCATATTTCACAGAATGCTACCTTAGCTGATCTAATTGGCATTAACGACGTAACCTTCCAGGTAAATATGCCATTTTTTCATATTTGTACAATATAATTGCCCCTGTGAACCCAGGTCGGAGCAGGGAGATGCATGTAAATATGTATGTATTTAGAGGCTGAAGAAAATGTTACATCTTACAGACAATTTATAACGGAGAATATATTTTTATACTGTCGGAACAGCTGATCGAAACATAGTTCAACTATGCTAAAAATGTGACTCGATTGAGTATTTTCTGTTGCTCTCGGTATTTCATTCAACTTTTGCCGACAGAACAGAACAAGCTCGAAACTTTGTTGAATCAACATACATGAGGGAAAATACGGTGCTATGATAACATACACTTCGGCGAAATTTGATTAATATAATCTGCTCAGAGATATTGTTTGACCCAATCAACTTGGTGACGCTTGAAAATATAGAAATTCTATTTAAATCTCATCAATAGTAGGCCCTATATGAGATAAAAACGAGTCAGAACTGGTTAGCCTGGTGCCCTGATTATGGAGGTGCTTGTTACCCTATGCCATAGTGTTCGGGAACCAGATTATAAATGATACTAGTCAATGCGCATGCTCACAAGGATCACGTGGGAGAAAATGGAGGGCGGTTTGATTTTCTTCGAGAAGGCTTGTTTCAAACTTTGCGAAATCGTGTCGATTTAGCCCACTATAGTCACACATATTTGTAAGTATTATCTTCATTAGATAGGAGTGCAACTACCTCGAACACGTCACTGTTGAAAATGTGCTCCAAAATGTTCAGCTCGCATAAAACTGGGAGTTCATGCAATGAATGCGAATCCAAAATGGCGGCATAAATTTGTTCAGTGATAGCTTTGCTCAGTTCAATGCAGTACTTATAGTGAATTTTAGTACGCAGTGGAATAGGAATAGTTAAAAAACGCCCAGCCACTTGGAACATCATGGAACGTTTGGGATATTTTGAGGTATTATTTACCCTTACTATTTACCCATATAATTTTACTAATATGAAATATGAAACCAGAATTATATGATGTTTAAAAAGAGCCGGGCTGGACTGGAGGATCGGTTCTTGTAGGTTCTCTTCAACCCCTACGACTTAGTTTCGTGGGTATATGACGGCTTATTTTCGTAGCTATATGAGACAGACTGACTGATAAATTGTTTGCCACTTAGTTAAATGTGATTTATTTATTTTCCAGTTGTATGATGCTGATTTTGAAGAGTTCATGGACATCGAGCACCACGATGAGATACCGGAAAAGTTCGAAATCCAGATATTACAGCATACGACAACAGATTGAGCATTTCACAATGTCCCAGAGCGTACTGATAAGAAGGTATCAACGATTCGTGTTCTCCATTGATACCCAATGTACTCGTACCACAAAGCATTGTTTGGGGGTGAATCACTGTTATTCACAGACCATGAAAATATAATAATTAATTATGGCAGAACTAATGAAATATCCTATTGTGAAATCTGACCGGAACCTTTGCTAATTTTAATAAGTCTTATAATTATTATTCACTTCTGGTTTTGTAGCTACACTGTGATCAATCGTTCCAGTTCAATGAATATGTGGATACATGTATATTTGATTCACCCTGTTTCTATGCAGACTACGCAGGATATAGCCATGTGCGTCTTTAAATCGCAGTTGAAAAATTAATATTTTCCCCCATTTCAGGAGAGCACAGGCACTGGTCCAAGTGACACCGTGGAAATGCATTTTCAACATGAACGATCAACTATGTAAGTCAACTTTCTTACAGTCTGATTACCGTAGTTTTGTTTCTTTTCCAAAGAATGTAAATTTTGATTCAGTTACATGAGCTGGGTTCGACGGGTGGCACTAAATAAGAGACCGATACAGACCGATAATTATAAAGGACAGACCTATACTAGATTACGGCCTCTAGAAGACATAATTGGTAGTTTGTGGTATTTTCTTGTGAAAACAGCTGTTGAAAGCGTAAAACGGTGTGGCAATCAGCTTCCCGCTAGGCCCTACGGGGAGCGGCACACGGCCGATTCACCCACCTGTGTCGTCTAGCACCTTCCATGCACTCCCAGCGGACCGGTTCGGCCGGTGTGTTTATGCAAGAGCAGTAGTTACTTTGACAGATTCCACGAATTGGAACAAAGAGCTCGCTTTTCATGAGCAGCAGCGATACCAGTATTAATATTAATATAATTAATATTATTAATATATTAGTATTATTATTAATATGACCCAATATTGTATGAAATTTATCAGACACGAAATGACAAATTACGGTACAGGAAGTGACAGAAGGCAATAAAAATCTATATTTATGGGCGGAGAATGGGATATTTCTATTTCACAGTTCGGGCAGTAACAGTAAGAAAAAAAGAAAGTAAAAAACATGAAGAAAAGATCCATCCGTTTCATTCCCACCTACCACACAGAGATGAAATATATAATGAAAATCCTGTTGAAATATTGACATTTTATCAAATCATGTGAATCACACACAACGAAAGTCTGGGAAAACCCAGTAATTGCATACAGAAGGAGGAAGAATTTGAAAGAAATGTTAAAGAAATCAAAACAATGAACATTGTGAATTGATACGTTATTTTACTGAAATAACTCGAATAAACCCGAAACACTTGTTTCATTCAACTTTATTTGTGCTCAATATGCTCCTATAATATCAAGTATGTGTAATATATATCAGGAGAATTTGAAGCTGCAGGTCGGGGCGCTGGGCGAGTCTGGCGGGCGAATTGGTCGTGCGATTCGGCCGTGCGACGCGCTTCCTAACGTAACGGGCGCAGCTAAATGCGATACGGTTTTGCGCTATAAACGATCGTTTTTTATGAGAAAATCCCACAAAGTACCAATTATGTATTCTCAAAGTCGTAATCAATTATACTTAGGTATCGGTCTGTATGTTTTTAGTACCGGTCTGTATCGGAAGGTAATGAGGGTGGATCAATGAGGGTGCCCGGGTTCGACTACTGTGTTGGGATTGATATTTTAAAACATATATTTACAATTTGTTTCTGTGTATATTCCCAGTTAACAAAAATGGAACTTTAATGCATCAAGTGATGAGTAACATTTACATTGTGGGATTAGTTTATCAGCTGTGGTTCTTACTGGTTGTAGGATCGGGCCTAGCAGCAGAACACCTACTCTCGGTCGAGCCATTGGACTTTGCTCTGACAGCCTTTGATGCAGACGCCACCTGGACACTCGAAAAGCAAAGCAAACAGACCCTTCCACAGCTCAAAGGCGGGGAATTATTGATGGCCATTTTTGTTACCTGTTTTACCCTACTCTCTCTGAGAGTTTTTGAGGCTGAGGCACCCCAGAAGGTTATGTACAAAAGTATTCCATGAGAGTTGGTGAAAGTTGGAGGCATAAGTTACATGAACATAACGTGCTCAATAGTTTTAATCGTTTGAACTTTGTGCTTCCAGGGATTGAGAGTGAACTATGATATCAGGGAGGGTTAACATGAAATGACCAATGTAAATGTGCGTTTTGTGATTTCCCTAATAAAATGTATCATGCATATATTTTGTGTTAATGTTCTTATTGTGTACCTCAACCAAGAGCCATTACTGGATGGTACGAACACCACTAATTCTCACTAAAAGGTGTAAATTAACACCTTTTGAAGGTGTAATTCTCACGAAATGGGTGTGTTTTAACACCCCTGGAAGATGGAATCGTCTCCAGAAGGTGTATTTTAGCACCTCTAGAAGGTTTAGTTTT